>CAUYRT010008492.1:0-15148 GCA_963574885.1 Lepilemur ruficaudatus | reverse complement strand
TTTTCCAGCCCTTTTGAGTGCTCTTCAGCTCCCTCCGGCACCCCTATCAACCGTAGGTTAGGTTTTTTTACATAATCCCATACTTCTTGTAAACTTTGGTCTTGTCTCTTGTTTCTGTGTTCCCTTTCTTCCTCTGCTTTGTTCAGGGCGTAGACATAGTCTTCAAGCTGTGAAACTCTTTCCTCAGCATGTTCCATCCTGTTCTTAAGACTTTCCATTGAGTTTTGGAGCTCTCTGAATATTTCCTTCATTTCCAGGATTTCTGATTGATTCTTCTTTATCAATTCAATGTCTTTGGAGAATTTTTCATTCATTTCCCGAATCGTTCTTGTGGTTTCTCAATGTTGGGAATCAATTTTCTGTTCTATGCCACTGAGTTTTCTAACCATCCATATTCGGAACTCTTCCTCTGTCAGATTAATCGTATCAAGTAGGTTGCTATCAGTTGGTGATGATAGAAAGTTTATTTTTGGAGGCGATTTTTCTGTCTGATTCTTCATGTTTCCTGTGATCTTTTGCTGGTTCTTTTTCATCTGGGTTCTTTGTCAAGGATCAGAGTTGCTGGGACTGGATTATGAACCACAATCAGAAAGGCTGTTTCCAACTTCTTTCAGCCTCTAGCAGGGAAGAGGACTGGAAGGGAAGGTGACAGTCTGTCGACCAGGTTACAGGAAGAATGGCCTCCTTCTCAGCTCCACCCAGGGGTGGTGTCAGTTCCTTCTGCATGATGCACCAGGCCCCAGTCACAGGAGAGGGTGGTTGGTGCTGACCAGGACCCAAGTGAAGAGGCAATCTCACTTGCAACTCTCTCTGACAAGCTGCTTCTGCTCTCCTGGCTCAGAAGGAAAACAGCTGGGTAGGGAAGGCAAGGACCCAAGACCAGCCTGGCACGTCAGCTGTGGCTGCCTGTCACCACGTTCCCCTAACCTTCCCTTCAAACGCCGAACAGGAGCTCCAGCATTTATTTATTTATTTTTTTAGTCATAGTCATTCCTATGGGCTACTATAATATGAAGTGATATTTTGTGTTTTGTTTTGTGTTTATTAGAAATGAAAATAATAAAGTTTTATTGCAGACTATATGCAAGGAATGTAACATCTTCCTTTTGAACGGAGGCTATTGTTGGAGATGTGAGAAAAGAGAGACAGCCTTCTGTGTGTTAACATGCTTTGTTAGTAAGGATGAGAGGAGAGGAAAGATCAAAAAAGTGTTTGTAATCAGTTTTTTCCGGTTGAGATGCAGACATTTCTCTCAGTGACTATGGTGGGACTTACTAAGAGTCATAAATGAATTGTCTTCAGAGCTGAAAGAATAGAACTTTGGCTGTTTTCACCAGTAGCAAGAGCAATGAAGTGGGTGTTATGATGATTCTGTTTGAGATCTTCCTTTTGCTTTGTATAAATCAGACAGTCTTCTCTAGATGTTGTCCTAAACTAGATGAGTCTGGAATCACTCTCACTAAAAGTAGACATTTATCCTGACCTTGAAAAAATAATGTTGGTCAGCCAGTAGATATGGTACGAGGAATGGTAGGAGGTTCATAATCGTTTTGTTATGGCTGTAGACATTTTTTTCAGAATCGTCTTTAGGCGTTGGGAGCACTTTTAATTTTGCCAGAAATATGAACTACGTCTCTTTCTTTTGTAGGCCACGAAACTGGTTATTGTTATCAGATGTGCTTAAGAAACTGAAAATGTCATCCTGCATATTCCGCTGCAATTTTCCAAATCTGGAAATCGTCACAGTTGCAGAGGCTGAGTTTTACAGACAAATTTCAGAAAGTGTATTGTTCTCTTGCTCTAAAGACTTGGAAGCCTTCAATCCGGAAAGCAAAGAAGTATTAGATTTGGTTGAATTCACAACTGAACTTCAGCTTCTTCTTGGCTCCTCTGTGGAATGGTTAAATCCCAAGGATGTGTCCTTGGGGAATGACTGCTGGTGAGCAGTTCAGTCCCATTTTATATACTATGTTGCAGTGTTAATCTTTGTGTATTTTTACATACGAAAATATGTTTTATATAAGAAAAATGGTTGTTATAGAAATTGTTAAAATGTTTCTTTTCTTTTATGGAGGCTGCCCTGGAATAAATTTGTTTTTATTGGAACATATTTTTCTTTTCTTTTCTTTCTTTTTCTTTCTTTCTTTTTTATTTTTTTATTTTTTTTTTTTTGAGACAGAGTCTTGCTCTGTTGTCAAGGGTGGATAGAATGCAGCAGTGTGGTCTCAGCTAACTTCGGTCACAAACTCCTGGGATCAGACCAGCCTTCTGAGTAGCTGGGCCTACAAGTGTATACTAACCATACTTGGTTAATTTTTTTTCTTCTTGCAGAGGTGGCAGTCTTACTAGTTGCACCAGCCAGTCTTGAACTTCTGGCCACAAGCAGTCCTCTCACCTCAGCCTCCTGAAATGTTGACCCCAACCAGCATTTTTATTTTTATTATTTTTTTATTTTTTTAAAGGAAAATATAATAAGATAAAAAACTCTCACTTCTTTTTCACACAAAGCCTTGATGACAATTGACTATTGATGTTTATAAGTGATGTAATCAAAATTGAGCAATGTTTGGGAGAACAAATGTTGTAAAGGCACTTGATGTAACCTTTTGTTTTGCTTACAGAGTATCTCCTCAGGTCAACTATATAATCTGATATAATTCAAATTAAACTACATCTACACACAACAAGTTGTATGTACTTTATAACATAATTTAAAAGTTATAAAATTAGTTTACATGTACCAAACTGAAATATGTTACAGTGTTTTTAAAAGAAGACTGAGTTATTTTTATGTTGACAATAAAATATGGAAAATTAACAAAAGTTGAGTTCTCTTTAAAATGTCAAATACAATGAACATTTTAAATTGTGTGTTTATAATTTGTTTTAATTTTGTAAGGAAAATTTCTTTCTTTGTAACAATTTTACAACAATTTTCTGAAAGGCAATAAAACTGTTGAGGAAGTGAAAAGGTAAAGTATTTTGTATACTCTGTGATGGTAAAACATGTTGTTACTGATACTTTTCAAAAAGTAGACAAAGTCTAACATTTCAATCTCCTGAAACATTTGCAAACATTTCTCTACAGTGTCCCAAGGCAGTTGTAGCACTCTAACTTCATTAGCGTGTGCCACCTTATGATCCATCTTTAACTCAACCAACCAACCAGAGCTCTATCTAACCCATTGAGTGGCAACAACAAATCAAGAATCTGTGCTTTGCAGACCCATAGCAATAAACTCATCCTTGTACAACTTTATATTCCTTCTATCATTATCCCACACTATTAAGATACATTCCTACACCTATTCACCATATGTCTTTCTGTATGAATTAGAAAAAATCATTCATTTATTTTGGTGCGTAGGGTATCTCCTAGTGGGTAACAATGTTTACTTCTCCCTTTCAAGCCTTTCAGGGCTAGGAACTAGTTATAGATCTCAAAGCCAAGATGTTCTGTGGGAGTAGGTTCTGAGGAGAATCAGCAGTGTCTTCCATGTAAAATATTTCAGGTGTACCAGTACAGTTTCTTCTGAAAAATCAGGATGAAGTTTCTCAGATAAAGATAGAAGGATTTCTTCTATTAGCAAAGAAAGTTCAGAAGAATTTAGAGGTCCCATGTCCTCTGCTTCATCAGGATCTGTCTATATGTTTGTATCCAATTGTCCAAACCTCATTACTTCCCGATTTCCTCAGTTTAGCAGAAGACATCTTGCCTGGTTGCAAATTCAATCTGCATTGTAATTCAGCCATACTCAGGATGAAATTCTGGATTTTCTTTTCTGAAACCTCAGCCTGGCAAGAGCAGGAAGTAAGTATATTCTTCAGAGAAGACATAGAAACTTTCAGATCATTTATGTGGAGCTTAAATTTAGAATCTGAAGCCCTGAGCTCATCCTTTTCTTTCTTCACTCTGCCCAGCACTGTTAGGAACAGCCAGTCATCCTCCCTATATTCATAGGTTTGACTAAAATATCCTTAAGGTACCATAGCTGTCCATAAATGGCTCTCCACAAAGAGCCATCTGCCCTTTATAAACATTTGACTAGAAATCCAGTAGAGATATTTTGTGTATCCTTTTTCTATGTCACACCATGGACTATCAGTGCTCTCTTTACCACTGGAAAGAATCATTAGTGCTTTAAAATATAATTAATCCTATCAAACAACCAATGCCAGAAACTCGGATCCAGTTTTCTGAACCAGATCTGGCAGAGAATATCCCTATATATGGTGAACCCTTAAGAATTACATCAGTTGCTAGAAACAGAAACAAGCAAAAGCTTAGCTTAAACACACAATAGTTTTTGTTTGTTTTTTCTTTCTTTGGTAAAACCTGAGAGCAGAACATCGAGGGCTTGTATGGTGGCTCAGTCATGTTGTCCATAGCTCCCCCTTCCCTGTTTATTGTTAGTTTGCTTCATTTGTTTTTGACTTTTTATCACCTTTCTAAATTTACCACAGCAAACCTTCTCTCTAGTAGATGAGTTTCAGAAAACATTTCACATTCCAATGCTTGTTCTGTTATATTTGCTTTTGTAATCTCAGATGGAAATTTCAGTTCCTCCTTAAAAGTTTCAGATACGTAAATGATATCTGGTGAGTTAACCCTTTGAGAAGAAAACACTAGAGACATGGGGTTACCCTGGAAGAACCATTGTTCTGATTGCTTAATTCTGGTGTCATAAAATATATCTTGAAACAAGTCAAACAGAAAGATAAAGATACATATACTTCCTGCTGAAATAGTAAAGGGCTCAACTCCTTGCCAGATCCACAGAAAAATTTGCCTGGTATTCTGAAGAGCTCGGTGCCTGCCATCTATCCAGTAAGTTCTGTAAGTTCTCATGCTGCAAGGATGGTGCACACAGCCAAGATCATGTGACATGCGTGTGTCTGTGTGTGGGGGGAAGATTTGAATCACCCATAGTTACATCTGCCTGCTCCTCAGAGCAAACAATGGCAAACAATTGCCAGGCTGTTGGCCTGTTTGGTTTTCCTTTGTAGGCTAGTTGTTGCCTTTGTCTTTGTGCTTATAGAATTTTTTCCTTCATTGTGACTTTGGCCAGGTTGATGACTATGTGTCTTGGAGATGTCTTATTTGCTATGATCTTCTTTGTGTTCAATGACCATCTTGCATCTGGATATCTGAACCTCTGGTGTTAACAGGGAAGTTCTCCTCAATAATTCTCTTGAATACATTTTCCATGCTTTTTGTTTTTTTCTTCTTGCTTTTCTTTTTCTCCATGCTTTTTGCTTTCTTTCTTGTTACTGCTTCTCCTTCAGGGATACCTGTAATTCATATATTAGTTTGTTTTACATAGTCCTATATTTCTCTGAGTGTTCATTATTCTTTGCTCTCTTTTATGCATCTTTGATTGACTGGGTTAGTTCAAGGTCTGTGCTTTGCAGACCCATAGCAATAAACTCATCCTTGTACAACTTATCTTCAAGATACGAGATTCTTCTGCTTTTGTTGATTTATGCTGTATTTTGAAATTCCCTAAATGATTGCTTCATTTTGTTAAGTTCAAGTTTATATTTTCTTATGTTTTGTATCTCTTTAGTGACCTTTTCCTTTTTTCATTGATGTAGACAATGACTCCAAAAGAAGCATTCATTCTAAGTAACTGCAAAATAGTTACTAAATGATTTTGGTGACTTATAACTGCACAAGGGTACATATTAGCCAGAGTTGGGGCTTTATCTGAATCTAAAAGGATGATAGAAGATGTATTCAGGCCTTGTCCTTGCAGTGGGCTTGAAATCACTGTCTGAGGCTGAGGCTTCATGGCATCTGAAAAATGGAATACTAGAAGTACCTTGAAGTTTTGAGAACACAGTCATTAAAATTAAGAAGTTTGGAAGCAGAATTTTTATTTTAGCTTGAATTTATTTATTTTGCATTTTATACACAAATTCACTGAATCTCTTCTTACTTTTGTGTAGTTTAGATTTTTTCTTACTTTATTTCTTTAAGATCTTGCGTCTGGCAGACTGACCTGACTCAGAATAGACTGTAATTTCCTGTTAACAAAACAAGAGACTCAAGGCACAGCAGAGGGAGGAGTGAGATGCAGGAGGCAGCAAGGAGGGTGCTGGTGAGAGAATTCATGCCTCCTGACATTCCCAGAGAATGCTTATTATGACAAGGACCCTATTACCTTGGGGCCTCTGTGTTTTAGTAATCCTGGCTTTCAGCACATTGTGTTAGTTATGTGAGTTCTTGAATACCATGCCAAGCAGTTTTTCTTTCACTCTTTTGTCATCAAAAGTGCTGGAGAAACTACTAATTGACAACAAAATTCTACGTAGAGTAGAGGTTATAATGGAATGACGTTCTCTCTCTTTCTGATTCTCAGGGGGAGCTGAGTCTCTCTGCACTCTGGATTGCTAGTTATTTTACCCAGGTAAAATCAATATCTAGGGTCAACCCAATTCCTGCAGGAATAAACTTTTGCCAACTGTATCAGTTAGGAATACTACTGTTTGCAAGTAATAGAAGACCTGAGCAACAACAGATTGAATAAATAATACAAAAAGATTGTGTTTCTCACATGACAGGAGTATGGCATCAGGAAGTTGCTGACATTGGTTCAACATCTCAGTGATGATAGGGCTCGAAGTTGGGATGGATATGATTTCCTCAGTCCTTCCCTCATGCTTGCATAGAGGCTGCCACAGCTCCAGACACCACATTCTCATTTAAGTCATGAAGAAGGCAAAAAAGTTTAGAAAGCTATTCCAGAGCCCTCAGCAATTTCATTTGGCTCTCTTTGGCCAGAACTGGTTCCCATGTCCACGAAGCTGGAAATGAAATGCAGCAGACAAAAATGGGAGTAGAATTACATTTGAATTAGCCAGTTGAGTCTGTCTGGACAGTCAGCTATAATTCGAATTCTACAAAGTTAAAACTACCTGTGAGAGTGTTAACTTCCAAGGGTCAGAACCTTGACTATTTCATCCACTGCTATTGTGTTTCACATAGTAGGTATGGAATAAACACATGTTGAATGCAGAACAAAGACTAGGGTAAGACAAGGTAGATGCTTAGGGTACCATATTTAAAGAGACACTCACTCTTAGGTTTGGGAAAGTGTAGGGTGACATTTGCACCATCCTGAGACTGAGTGCCTCCTTGAACATGACACCTTCACCTTACTTCCCAATCCTAGTTCAGTGAATAAAATGAAATATGAAGACACCTGAAATGCAATATTTATTTCAGAGGGACACTTTCTAAGGGGAAACTTTTTAAGAAACTACATATTTTTGCCATTTATTTGGTAGTAATAACTGGTTTATTGAACACTGGAGTCAGTGTAGATGGTACTGAATCTAAATCAAAATTTCAATCTTAGATCCAGTTTCCAAATAGAGAGAGATAGTGAAACCCACACCCTGCTCCCCATCCCCCTGGGACACAGGTTTTGATGCTCAGGACCAAGCCTGAGCTGGCAGAGATGGGGAACGTTTTGACTTGGTTGAGAACTTAAGAGGAGGCAAATAGTTTACACTTTTTCAGAACTAGCTTTTGAAGCCCTACAAGTTTAATCACCAGCTTCCTGCTCTTTCTATTGCCCTTTTCCTTCTTCTTTCTACAGAGTAGAATGTTTTAAAATCATATGGAGCTATTGTAGAAACCTCAGGTCCCTTCCTATTGAAAATGGCTAATGTAATGGCACGGTATTTAACAGTCACATACATGCCTAAAAATGTTCCTAAGGCAAAAATCATTACATAGTCTGGCTGTGGGGAAAATGAGCCTGATGAAGAGGCAGGATGGTCATTTGGAAAAACTGGACTGGGCTGCAGATCATCACTGTTTCACAGGGCTGGACTTCCATGACTTCCTTAGTAGGACAGCTTTCTCATAGTGCATGCTGTCCCTGTCTCAGCATTCTAAGCAGTGAGGTGCAAAGAAAGGCTTTCCAGGCAAAACCTGGTCCAGCCATCATGGTGCACAACCTTGCCAGGTAGGAGCCCGCTTCCATCCTCAGCAAACCTTCCCTCTGTGCTTCCACGACACCTGCTGTGCCTTCATGTTAACCTAACTCTGTCCCTCCCTTTCCACATTAACACAGGTTAACTCTTCCCCAAAGTTCATCCAAGCTGACTAAACCTGCATGGATTACCTTGGCTTATTCAAGCAACCACACCTTTTCTGAAAGGAAAACCAGGAGTGCAGTGTCAGAGAAATCAAAAGAAGGAGAGTTTAGAGGGTGGGATGAGAAGTTTCCTTTGGATTTTGCAAGAAAGAGTATGTGAAAGTGTTGGTGCTTTATAGTGTCTGCATCAATGAGGGTAGCCTCCTCAGCAGTAAGATCCACTTGCTGCAGGTTGGCTGTAGACTCTTAACCTAGCTGAGAGAGAAGAGAGGAAGAGAGAGAGGGAGAGACAGGGGATGCAATTCAGCTTACTGCCACCAAGGGGCACAAAGGCAACCAAATAAAGCGCTAAAGTGCTACAGTGCATGGGAGTGGGGGAGGGGTTAGGCTTGGGTATTTCCTTCCCTCTTCTCTTAAGGGTCAGCTAAAATCTATCCTGGAACCCTACCGAGAACCATGAAGAGAGAGATCTCCATGAATGTTTGGCTTTCCACATCCTGTTCTACAAGGATTCTCAAAATCCCGGCAGACAGAGAGTTTGGCAACGTCAGGTCGTTGTACACCAGGACAGTGGAACGAGGCCCCCTTCACTGGGACCATTGCCACAAAGTCTCCTTTGTCTTTGCTGCTGGCGCTTCCACTCAGCGCCAAATCTCCAGGCCTCTGTGAATGTCCCCAAATCTCCAGGCCTCTGTGAATGTCCTCTTCTACCAGCCACTGGGATTGCGGATGGGGAGATGGAAGTGGGAGCTTTGGGTGCCTGCCCCCCCTCTCCTGCACACTGCATGTTGTGTCGTGCAGTCTTGAATGTCTCCGTGTACCTCTGTCCACACTGTCTGGGCAGCACGCCTGGATATGCAGTCTTCTACTGGGCAGCATGTCCCGCCTTCCTGTCCACACTCTACACTTCAGCATGCAAACTATCATTCCCTTTTCAGAAGACTTTATGGACCCCTGTTGCTCTCAGTACAAAATCCACACACCACAGTAGCGCCCCAGGCTCTTTGGGGCCTGGTGCTTGCTTACCTGCTCAATTTCCTTTTTCCCAAAAATTTCCCTTTCATACTTCCTCCCCATCTTCCCAACTCTTCATCTCCCCCTGCCCCCATCCTCCTCTTTTCTAACCATACTAAAATACTTGTATTTTTCAAATTATACTAATTTCTTTCACTTTGGCCTAAGCACTGTCACATCTTGGTCTAAAATACAGAGTACCCTTCCTTCTCCCCGACGGCCCCAGCCTGGATAACTTTCACCTTTAGTTAGGATTAAAGCGTAGACATCACAGGAGTCTCCAGAAAGCTCCACTCCCAAGCCGGGCTAGCTGCTCTCTTGTGATGTGTTGTAGCTCAGTAGTGACATTGCGCCCCCAAGCCCCCCGTCCCCAGGCTGTAAGCTCTGTCTTCTTCCCTCTGTCGCCGCACCCCTGGCACAGTCCAGCGCTCTCTGAGGTCTTAGCCAACCTTTGCTGAGGGAATGGACGGCTACACGCCCGCGGGGAAGTGTGCCGAAGCCATGATTCCACGTGGTGGCGCTGTGGCCCTGCGTCGGAGCAAAGAACCTCCTGTACCCTGCACCGGCCAGGAGGGAGGCGGGCCCTTGTCACCATGCTGGCTCCTGGAGGCTTACAGAGGGTCTTCTGAAGTCAGGCACGCTTTACACAGTGCTGTGACAGCAGTGATGTAGGCTTGGGGACAAACTCCTGCCCTGATGCTTCAGAAGCTCTTAGCATTGTCTTTCACTGAGACCCTACCCAATCCTGCCTTGCTCAAAAGACCTAGGTCTTGGTAAACTTTGTTTTCTGTTCTGCTTAAACCCAAGTCGTCAGAATTCAAACTTATTAAGATTCTAAACAATTCAAATGCTTGGTCCTCTGAGTAATGCCTCACACCCCCACACGCTGCACCTGCATAGTGCCTTGAAAATAGTACACAATGAATAATAGATATTGGCTGATAAACTGAGACACTACATATTTAAACTACTAAGAAAGATGGTTAATATGAGCATCTCAAGTATCATGGTAGGCTGGCAGGAGATATGTAATTTTTCCCCCTTGTATTCATCAAATTAGATTCTAAAGGTAACTGGGTAGGGTCAGCCTCAGGAGGCAGGACAGCTTGGGATATGAGACTCTCTGTCCCCCTCTTTCTGGTCTCTGTCCTGTTTTCCTATGAGAGAGCTCCATCAAATTGTGCTCTGACAATCTTACATATTATTAACAATTCTGGTGGAGTAGAAGAGAGCCCTTCTTGGGAACCAGAATCCCTGTGTATGGTGCTGGCCAGGACTGTTGGGAAAGTCACTTTGCCAACCCAAGCCTTAGTTTCCAAGTCTGCAAAATGAGGAGATTGCACTGGGAGATCTTCAGGGGTCTTGCAGTCTGAACAGTGTGTGGATTATTGTGGGCCACATGGCCATGTGACCTGTGAAAGTTACCTGATTCTTCTGCAGTTCAATTTCTTTATCTGCGAAATACAAATAATAACTACAACTAGCTCATGGGTTTTCTTTTTTACACTTTGGCTAACCCTTTTGCCAAGATGACCATGTGCCTGCACATTTTTTAATTTATTTTTTAAATTGACAGATAAAATTACATGTATTTACCTTGTATAACATGATGTTTTAAAGTATGTATAATTGTGAAATGTCAAAATATAGCTAATTAATACCTACTCATTTTTTTAAAAAATGAGTTGAAGTTCACATAACATAAAATTAGCCAGTTTAAAATATACACTCAATTCATAATATTGATTAACAACCACGTTTATCAAGTTCCAAAACATTTTCATCACCCTAAAAGCAAACTCCATACCCACTAAGCAGTTTCTCCTCATTGCCTACCCCTACTCAGCCCCAGGCAACTACTAATTTTCTTTCTGTCTTTATTTCACAGAAATAAAATCAAACAATGTGTGACATTTTTGTCTTTCTGCACTTAACGTAATATGGTTAAGGTTCATCCACAATATAGTGTATATGAATATTTCATTCCTTTTTATGGCTGAATAATATGTCACTGCATGGATAAACCATAATTAGTTTACCCATTATCCATCGATGGACATTTGTGTTGTTTCTACCTTTTGGCTGTTGTGTATAATGCTGCTGTGAACATGAGCATATATGTATTTATTTGAGTTCCTGTTTTCAGTTCACCTCACAGAGTTTTTGCCAGGATTAGGTACATGTTTACTACCTTTAATATTCTGAAGGTTTGCAAAGAAGATCCCACTAGGAATTTGTCTCAGATCTGGGATCCAGAGCTCAATTTCCTCCCACTACTGGTTTTTGGTCTATGTTTCTCTTCATTCCTCACTTACTGCCATGGATGGTGTGGAAAAACAAGAGCAAATAGAGCAAAATGGACCAGGCAGGGGAGAAGTAGTGAGACATGAGGATGGAAGGTGGATGGCTGGCGATAGCAAATGGGCAAGTATCACAAAGCAAGGTGAAAGGACAGGAAAGACAACAGTGGTCCTAGGATGGAACACAACTCTGGGTAGGTCTAAAGAATGAGGAGGACACGCTGTTGATACCAGTTTCTGCTTTTATAATGGGACTCAAGGCATTGGGCGGTGGCTAGGACAGCTTCCACTAGCAGAATATGGTCAGGGAAAGAGATGGCTTAGGCAAGGACAAGTAAAGGAGCAGGAGATGGCTAGATGAGTGAATTGTGTTCTTTCATGTGAACACAGGACCTCGCTGTGGTTGAGGGATGTTGTGGGTGTAGAGTTAGGGCTGGAAGCTGGGGATGAGCTCTGTGAATTTCTACCTTGAGGCCATGTGCTAAACTACTAGTAGGCAAACACCAGCTTTAAGAAAACTAATGCTGCCAGGAAGGCAAACAATCTGGGCTGCAGATATCCTTGCTGGATGAGAATTGGAACATACTTTTCGTATGAGCCTGACATGACAGGATTTGGAGGTCTGTAAGAGCAGTGTGTGCTGCCATCTGGAATTCAGGGGCAACCTCTACTGAGGAGCCAGAAGAAGCAGGGGAAGGCCATGCATAGCTTTAGACAAAACAATTGTTTCCTAAGGAGAAGAAAAGTGGCTGGGACTCAGGCAGGCAAAGCCTTCTTTCTTGGCCCCCGGTTCAAGAGATCTGGGAGGAATTACTACCCTCTTCACCTATATGGTGGGAATTGCGATGAATGGAAAGAAGAAGGGATCCTGTATGTTGGCTGTGGGCAGCTGCTGGAAGTGGGCCAAGTTAAGTGTGGGCATCCCTGGATTGTCTATTCTGGCCTCAGTTTGAGCTTCAGATTCCATTCCCCAAAAGGTGTATGAGTCCTTTGCAAAGGAGACCCTTCAGCTTGCATTCAGGGAACAATAGCCTTAACACTAGAAATCCACAAATCCAAGGTTTTCCGTCTTTGATGAAACTAATTTCATCCTAATGGAACAGTCTGAGGAAGTTCCACAGTTTGGCCAGGGAGGGAGCCTTTGAACCAAGGGTGGAACCATTCTAACATAATTTTTCTGCACCTTAAACACCGTCCTTTGCACATACTTCACACTCTCTTGCTACTTAGTCTTTTCAATCACAGTTCACTTAAAGTGACGTCTAGAATCCTCTATTTACTGGGTCAGTGGACTCACGAGGATTAATGTTTTTTTGGAGATGGGATGGAATTCAAAGACCATCCAACTCAATCATTTCATTAAGCAGAGGAGGAGACAAAGGCCCTGAGATCCACTCAGATGTCATTGGACTAGAGGGAGGGGATAAAGGAGATGGGAGATTGAAGAATCAGGACTAGAACCTGGGTCTCCAGGCTCCCAGCACAGTGCTCTGCTCACTGTTGTGTGAATTCTGAGAACTCAAGTTTGTACGTTCCTTGGGGACCACTCAGGAGGCAGTACTTCACCATATCCACCCTCTCCCCTATTTCTTTATAGTTAAAACACAAAAGACAAAATGTAGAAAAAAGAGATCTTGTATATCTCTGTCAGGAGAGGGATACTGTCTTTTTACCATTTTTTTCTGTCCTGAGAACCTTGTCCATTGTTTGAAGAGATGAGAATAATTACTGGCAAAAATCATTGAGGCCCAAATGTTGAGAATCTCAATTAAGACAGAAGCAACACAAATCAAAATTTAGACCAAAGAAGAGAACAGTAAATGTGGGATCAAGAAAATATGGACAATTCTAAATAAAAAAAATGGCATATAAAATTTTCTCAGAAAAGAGACTAGATAGAAATTGGGTGACTTTTTTACATAGGGAGAAGGGATTTAGAAAGATTAAAGCAAATTGGGAAATGGTTGTATATTTAAGACTATTAAGACGTGTATATTTAAGACTCAATATTAAATGTATATTTAAGACTATTGTCCGAGCTAGAGAAATCAGATGTCCTCAGGACTAGATAAGTAAGTAATAAATATGCCAGGCACACAGTTGGCATAGTTAAATATTGGAAATTCTGGAAGCTTTGAGGCTTTTCCTGGGAGGTTTGATGATAGTGCAGGATGCAAATTTCCTTCTCAGTGAGGCTGCTGTCTCCTGTTCAGCCAGAGGCAGGTGGTGAGGCCTGAGCTCTGCTAACATGCTTAAACTGTCAGACTCCTTCATACCCCATGTTTTGATTTCAATGACAAAATAATCTTAAAATTGTAATTAGACTTCCAAGAAGAGATTTGCCTCTAGGACAAAGAGAGAATCATCAGTGGCTTTGACTGAGGAAAACAGGACTCATTTCAGATCGGCAGCAGTTTCTAGGGTATTGGGGCATTTGAGAAAACTGAAGGATGGCTCTGAAGAAAGAAATAATGAAATTCAGATAGAAAATTGGGCTAATGGGGAGACCACGAGAGACTCCACGGGAGGAGGTTGCGGAGCAGAACTGAAAGGAGAGAGCCATGAGAAGCTTGGAGACCGGCGACAAGGGTAGGTGGAGCGGCTAACTTTCCCCTCCCTTGCATCTCGGACTGCTAGTGGGCTCCTGGGCTGTTGGAGAGACCTGCTAACACCAGCCCAGAGACGGCTGCTGCCGGTGAGCGGTGAGCCTCTTGTAACCACGGCACCAGGCTCCCAGCTCCCCCGGGACACCTCCCAGCCCACAGACTCAAGCCAATCGGCAGACGCCATATTGCCTCCTTCTCCCCTCCCCCTTCCCTACCCTCGGCTGCTGAGAGAGACAATTTAGCCACCACTGGAGGCATCTCAAGGGAATGGGGCCTTCCCATTTGGGGTCCTACAGCAGACTGAGGGGTACTCAGACTGTGAGATCCCTACCCGCCAGGCCTCCCAGGCGCTGCTGGCCTGGTGACTCCAGGAAAACAGGACAGATTCCCAGGCTGAGAGACATCGACCCAGCTTGGGCACCATGTGGGTGACATAGGACCGACACGCCAATCCTGGCGGGGTCACGGTTTGAATTCCAGGATCCAGGGATCAGACCTGCAGACCAGACCCAGTGCACCCAGGTCTTGCATTGCCCTGGGGCAGAGAAGGGACATTTGTGAATGTGCCTACTTGGTGTGTGTGCCTTCGGGGGTGGATCAGTGTGCTTGAGGGGCAACTCTCCTTGTAGGGGAGGGCTGTGTCCCCAGCCCAGGCTGCTATCCTGGGCAGGGAGCCTCCCGGCCTGCACCACAGCCAGGGGAGACCCGCTGGTGTGGGGTCCTGTCTGCTGGCAGAGGCCCAGGAGAAGTTGCAGAGCTAGGGAAGGTGGAAGGGAGTGAGACTTGCTCCAAACTGCAGGTCTCAAACAGTCCCACCCCCACACACAGACTTTCTGGCTGAGTGGGTTCATTTCAGCCCCTCCCTGACAGCTTTGCCCAGAAGCAAAGAAAAGCCTTTTGACCCCTGCTAACAGCAATGGTGGTGCCTGAGGCAGGTTTACCCAACCCAGCTCCGCCCAGACTCACTCCCAGATCCGCCCCCACTGAGGTGGAGAATAAGGACACACCTGGAAATCCCAGGGCACCACCACCACGTGAGGCACTAGAGTGCCTCTCCAGAGGAACCAGAGCTGATTACAGGACCCAAAAACAACACTCTAGTCTGCTCCTCCCAGCAAGC
>CAUYRT010008491.1:0-52375 GCA_963574885.1 Lepilemur ruficaudatus | reverse complement strand
GATGACAAGCAGGCTGAAAGGGCTTTATGAATAAATTTCAGTGAAGTCTTAGAGTGTAGATGCCTCTGGAGGAGAAGTTATTTGCAAGAAAGGCTACTTAGTCAAATTTGATGATGTAAATATAGCGACCAGATTGAAAAGAAATCTGTGCCCTCCCTGGAATACTAGAGTCTGAAAGAATAATTCTTTAAAAAATTATCAGAAAAAAGACTAGAATAAAATTATTGAACATATGTTTAATAACAATTAAATTTATCTTGGCCCCATGCATTTCTTTTTTGTGTTTAATTTTAGACACTTTAAAATACTAAGAAATATTTTCATGTTCAAAGGAAATTGTCTTTTTTTCTAAAAGCTTTGAAATAATTTCCTCTAATTATTTTTATGTCAATATGGTTGAAGATTACTGACATATCTAAGCTGTTTAATCGCAGCCACCCAAACAACTGCTTCTTGTTTTTCTCCTGGTATTAACGTTCAGGTGCAGGAAGTAATACTCTTATTTAAATGTGCTATTTTCAAGTCAAAATGACCATAACATACTCCCAGTAATAACAATGATGCTGTTGAGTGACATAGCATTGTCAGCATTACTGGAATCCTAAATATACATTATAAGTATATCACTATCTCATAAAAGATATTGGCCACCTAAGTCTTTGATTGACCCTTAAATGTCTGGAAAGATTAAGGTCACATAGGTGGAACTCATGCCAAGTAATCAATACTTATTAAAATATAAGACTGGAGAATAATCTTTAGGTTGTAGAATAATTTTGGTACAAATGCAACAAAACTGTTTTTCAGACTAAGTTTCACATGCCTCCCCTTGTACCTACAATAAAATAAGTGCTACAAACTCTTAACTGCTCTGGGACCTCAGATATTATTAATAAACTCCCTGCTTAAAATGGCCTTATCAGGATACATGTAATTCTGTGAAAACTAGTGATGGATTCAAAATTTGAAATCTAACTGACCACAACTTTAAAAGAGGAAAATAATCTTATTGTAAGTACACAATTTAATAGGCAGAATTTTACTACAGAAATTAGTTAATATTGAGTTACCCAGTGTAAAGAATATCCTCTTACTCTGTTAGAATGACTATTATCAAAAAGACAAAAAATAGCAGATGCTGGCGAGGATAAAGAGAAAAGGAAACTCTTATATGCTGTTGCTAGGAATGAAAATTAGTTCTACTCAGTCCTCCAAAACAAGGGTGATATAGCACCTCTAGTATTACCCGGGATAGAGCTGGAACCCATTCTACTAAGTGAAGTATCCCAAGAATGGAAAAACAAGCACCACATGTACTCACCATCAAATTCGTATTAACTGGTCACCATTTAAGTACACATATAGTAATAACATTCATCGGGTGTTGGGCAGGTGGGAGGGGGGAGGAGGGGATGGGTATATACACACGTAATGGGTGCAGTGCACACCGTCTGGGGGATGGGCATGCTTGAAGCTCTGACTCGGGTGGGGCAAGGGCAATATATACAACCTAAACATTTGTACCCCCATAATATGCTGAAATTAAAAACATTTAATTAAAAATAGCTGTATAAAAGCAATTCATGTAACAAAAATGTTTGTACCCCCATAATACTCTGAAATTTAAAAACAAGAATTCAGCTTAAAATTCTCCTCCTCTGGGAAGCATTTTCTTTTTTATTTATTTATTTATTTTTTTATTGCAGCATATTATGGGGGTACAAGCATTTTCTTATTAACCCTGCTTCACAATCATCATTCTGGGTTTCTGCATCCCCTCTTTATTCTAGTTACATGATATTAATTTGTAGTTATTAATATTTGTATGCTTTTTTGCAAATGTTATTGTAAGTCATTTGCTACCCCCCCAAAAAATACTTCTTTGCTCAGCTAGATAGCAAACTCCTTATGATCATGTGTTCTATCTTTCTACCTCAGCTGTGTGCCTAGAAGAGTAGTGGGCACACAGTGGGAGCTACGACAGTGCCATGACTAGTATTGCTAATTGTTGAGGTTGTCAATCTTCTATGAGAAACAGAGTGCAGTAACCTCCAAGACAAAAGAATTTCTGCTGAAGCTCTGACTTCTGTACTGGATACATTTCTCACTGTCCTTCTGTACTAGGCTCTTAGAACAAGATTCCTTGCCTAGTGCCTTTTTCTATCCATCACAAAAGAGCACATAAAAAATGACAGGCTCCAAGCTGACTGAGCTTCTTCCCACCCTTTTACACTGAAGGAACACTCCACAGTGACAGGCTTTTGAAGGAGATGACAAAGAGAAGCCCCAAAATGAAAGCTGATGACTCGGAGATTTCTCTGTGTGTGGTTGGTCTCACCCTAATTCCTCTGTAAGCTGAGTTATGGAGCTATCACAGGTCACACAAATTGATAATGCATTTGATAGGGCATTAAAAATAGCAGATGGGAAAAATTCTAGAAATCACACTTTCACTCTAATGGAATTGATAGAATAGGAAGCTAACCCAGCAGATATTAACTGAAATGCCAGCTCTAAAACTACAGGATGTTCAGCTCCTAGTGCCATTTTGACCTTACCCACTGCAGAATGATTTAACACATACAAGGAGTAAACTAAAAATAAACTCCACAATGGAGGCAGAGCTTCAACACAAGTTTGACATGAAAATATTTAGTGGGATCAAAGTTCATGTCTTAGCAGGTCCACGCGTCATACTGCCAGTGTGTGGTATGTATGTTAAATAGGAGATGGGGGGGTAATAAATGGGAGACTCTGTGAGTATAATTGGGGGTATTCTGATCCAGAAATATATAAAATATCAGAGCTGGAAAACCCTTTAGCAAACATCAAATTCAAAACTCTTATTCTATAATGAGGAAAATGAATCAAGAGAGGGACTGTGTTAGTTCTCAAACTCAGGCCTCTGATTTCAAGCATGTGTCTCTCTGCTCTCTGCAGGAAGGGGACTTGTAGAGGGTAGTCTATTTAATGTGACGTATCTCAACTGATTTGCCCTTTTAATTGCATAAACTGTAGTAATGATATATATATATATATTTTTTTACCATTTTACCTCTCTATTAACTCCAGAGCCACCATCCATATTATTTTTTGCCATGTCTCTATAAATTAACACAAAATTTCATTTTGCTATCTTGCATGCGGCAACACTGAGGGACAGTGACAAAATGATTTTCCCCAATTCAAGAGCTCATTATAAACCCCAGTATTCCACCTTTACTCCATGGGCTACTTGGAAGATTGGACTTTGGGATAAAAATTAACTCATCTTTACTGTTCCCTGAATATTCTGTGTGTTTCCTCCGCATTATACCTTCACTCATGCTGTTCTTTTGCCTAGAACATCTTCTTACCACCCTTGCCATTCCCATCACGGTCCATCAAAATTCTGTCTTTCATGGCACAAATCAAATATTACCTCCTTTATACAGCCATCTCTAATGCCAAGCTCTCAAACAAAATAATGTCTTTCATCTTTGAAGCTATAGAGTCCTCAGTTTATATTGCCCTGATCTACATGTCACATTCTCCCTTTTATGATGGCCATTTGTTGTGGCAAGCACTGTTGGTTACCTATCCAATAATTTCCTCTACTTTGTTGCTAAAAGAAACCTTGACTGGAGGAGAGCAATGTGCCCAGCCCCAGAGAATGAATGATAATTTACTTTTTACTTAAGCCAAATACGATTGTTCCGTTTTTCTTTTTCTTTTCTTTTTTTTTTTTTTTTTTTGGTCATACAATATCTATCTCAGGCTCCCTCACAGTTAGATGTGGCCATATGAAAAAATCTGGCCAATGAGACTCAGAATTGTGAAGAGTCTGAGATCTTACCCCTACTTAAAAGCTAACAAGTTGCCCTGCCATAGTGTCATGGAGGCTAGCAGAAGACACACAATTTCTGGGACCGAGACAAAGGACTCTACCACTCACAGCAACAGAAGTGGCCAGGGTATCAACATTTTCTTGATCAATATCCAATTTCCATAAATTGATACAAAGAGGCATGACACCTGCACACTCAATGGGTTATGTTACAGGAGAGGAGCCCTAAGTATAGGAAATCCAAATCTTTGATAATGGGCAGTAAGCATGTCTGACCTTTGCCCTGGAAGAAGACATTATCTTCCAAGGTTATTTACTGTATAAGCATCTTTGAAAAAATAGCCCAGAACAAAAGCTGTCAGTGTCTCTGTTCATAAGATGTGCTGAAATGCAAGTGACCATTGGAGAATTGTCTCCTAACATAGACATAAATATAAATCTGCTATAAAGGTTTTTGTAAAAGACTTTTCTCCATACTAAGTAGAAAATGCTGCAAAAATAAAGCCTGTTCCTTTCCTCACTGCTTAGAACACTTGCATGTAAGAACATGATGGCTAATACTTCAGCAGCCATATTTAAACTCTGGGGAAAGGCCAAAAGAATCCCAGGGATGGCTACCCAGTGCCCAGAGATCATAAAGCTACTGAAACACCCCTGAAATCACCTACCGCCAGGCTTGCTGGTAACTAATAATATAATAGCCTTATGGCTTAAGCCACTCTTAGTAGAGTTTTCTAATACCTTCAGGCAAAAGTGTCCAACTTGAAACATTTTTCATAGGTCTTATTATTCATCTATTTACTGAAGGCAAGAAACATGTCAAATATGATAATTAAGACAGACATGAGTTTGAATTCATAGTCTACTGTTGACTAGCTGTATGTTTCAGATTGTCACCTAACTTCTCTAACCCTCAGTTTTTGTTTCTTAAAATGGGTATAGTAATAACAGAATCTACTTCAAAGAGCTTTTGTGAGGATTAAATGAAATAATAAATGTCAAGTACATGGTCTAATTCCCAACATACAGTAAGCACTAAATAAAGGATAACTTTAGTATTTTTCTTTTCTCTCAAATATAGCCTAAGATAGAGTCATCAATAGAGTTGGAAGAATCTGTAAAATGAGTTATGCAGGGTCACATGGCCTGGGACTTAAACGTAAATACTCTCAACTCTCAGGGCTAAAGAGAAACAGGAAGAACATAGCTAAATAAAATGTCTACGTAATCTACCAAATTCATTTTTGCCATTAAATTCAATTCCCAATACCACCCTCCACTGAACATTTTTCAATAAAAAAATTCCCAATTATAATAGCAGTGCATATTCAGGGTAGAAAATTTGAAAAAATGCAAAAAAAAAGTAAAAATAAAAATCAGACATGGCACCAGCACCCAAATTCAACCATTGTTACCATTCAGTTGCATTTCCCTCCATCCCTTTTACTGTGCATTTATATACATATTTTTAAACATGTGTTCTGTTCACACTCTATATAAAGGCTTGTAATCTTTTTTCTCCAGTTAATATTGCAACATAAGTATTTTCCCATGTTATTAAAAGCTCCTTGTAAAAACATTTTTTAATGACCGCGTTGTAGTACATCATGTGAATATGCCATAATGTACTTGAACATATTCCCACATTCTCATACATTTCAGTTGTGTACAATATTTGGCTAAAATAAATGTCACAATGAGCATGCCTGTGCCCTGAGGATGTATAGATTCCCAGATGTTAAATTATCACATCAAAAACACTGCCAAATTATTTTCCAAAAGAGTTGTGTCAACTTATAGTCCCACCAGAAACATATGAGTGAGCCTATTTCATCACACCTTCTTCGACACTTAAGTATTTTAATTTTCCTTGCTTTACTATTTTGATGGGGGCAAAAAATCTCAATGTCTAAATATTCTAACTTGCATTTCTTTGATTGTCAATGAAGCTAAACATTTTTTTTTCCATTTGTTACTACTGAACCTTTTGAGCATAGATACTGACATGTCACAGATCTTGCTTATTTACACTCCTTTATGCCTGTTCTGGAAGCAATCCGCAGAAGAAGGAAAAGGCAAGATAATAACCAGGAAAAGCCTCAGAAGTCCAAGTTGGCTCCTAAATAATTTGATTTGATTGTGCTTATAGTTGGCTAGAGATTCTTCTTCCCACAGTGTTCCTTGCCTCCAGGTCTGTCCCCCACAAACATTCAAGTTACTGACTGAGCTACATCTGGGGTGGGCAGGAAGTGAGGTACTTTCCCACTGCTTCTGGGTTTCATAAACATAACCTGTAAGTGGCTGATTAAAGAACATGCAAAAAGTGCCTGCTTTGAAAACCTCAACTTAGAAGATCTTGCATAATAGGCGCTGAAATCAGTCATCATGCTTGCTTTTAACTTTCCTTACCACCATGAAGCCGCTCAATTTACAAGGAGTGAAGGACACACTATAAGTCTCTGTGCACCAAGACCTGACAAATTTCTCACACCTGCCTCTCACCCCACCTCCCTCACACCCACACAGTTGGCAGTGGCATGTCCTGAAGTGTAATTTAAGCTGGCCTCACTGGCTTACCACTGTATGTCAGAAGATTTGGTGGGGGAGGGAAAGATGAGCAGCATCTGCAAGAGTGCTTCTCTTGGGTGAATGCCTGTACTTTGAGAGCTGAGAAAGGGAACTGGACAATACCTCCACCAGTTCCCCCTGCACAGCATGAGAAGC
Organism: Lepilemur ruficaudatus; assembly: GCA_963574885.1. Taxonomy (NCBI): domain Eukaryota; kingdom Metazoa; phylum Chordata; class Mammalia; order Primates; family Lepilemuridae; genus Lepilemur; species Lepilemur ruficaudatus. The sequence continues at coordinate 45,825 of CAUYRT010008491.1, read as the reverse complement.
ACCTTGCATTTCCCTAAAAAGTTTTAGGTGCCTTCTAGCCACATTTGTCACAGTGGCTATCTGTCCAGGCCCAGCCAGTCATATGACTTTCCTGCATGAAAAAATGTCTCTAAATCTGAGGGTGTTTGACTTCTGAAAATCAGCCTGAGAAAAAACTTGATGCTGTTTGGTATATGATGTGGAAATTCACTTTTGCTTGATCCAGATTCCTCTTGCTTGGCTTCCAAAGTTTAATTGGATCCAGGAACCAGCTAGCATCATTTTCTAAGGCAAAGCCACTGTTGTGTTAGCCAGACAACACAATAGATCAACATGACAGGAGAAGCCATCGAAGGTGTTTTAAGATTCCAGCCCATTTGCACTTACCCAGCTTGACATAAAGTCAGCACAAGCTTGCATCTCTTTTAAAACATAATGGGCATTCTGTTATGCAGCTCACTGAAATCAAGAGTGTGAGGCTTGTAATGGAGGCATCAACCCACGGCCATTTTCAGGAATAAATCCCCATAATAGATGCTTACTCTGAAGCTAAGTGTACCATTATCATACAATCTTGGTCTGACTATCATGTCCCAGCCCACTCCTTCTCTCAGCAGCCCTCTGATCCATGGCTGACTGTCAGGTGAGGAAAAGCCAGGAAATTATGGACTCACCCTCCAGGGAGCATGTCACAGTTGAACTCAAAGAAATGTGAGTGCCATTCAGAAATCTCTTTTTTACCCTCCGCTGATAACCTTAACTATCTTTTGTCTTCATTTTTTAAAATACCACTTTTTGTCCTGATGAGAGTGCAGTGACTGACTTGGGTGCTAGTACCATGTCACAGAATCGATTGTGTTTTGGCTTAACGCACACACTCAGCACCAGAGTTCAGTGCCTGGTATTTACTTAACATACAGTAAATGTTGAATTGAATTGAATTGAACTGAACCACCTATAATCAAATCAAATTAAATAGAATTCATTTAACTTCAATGTATTAAATGGAGTCTTTCCTTCCATATATATGGCAGCCTTCCAAGTGTCCTATTTCAAACTTCCTCAAACAACCTGAGAATAACCAAATGATCAATAGAACATAGCACGTATGAAGAACAAAGACAGAGCTGGGTTTTTGTTTTTATAATGACAACTATCTGACTAAAAGAGAAGGATAATTGCATTGTTGGCACAGAGAGCTAAGAGTCTAAGGCAAAGTTGGATCTAGAAAGCATATCAACAGGACAAAATTTGTCCTCAGAATCATTGGCTTCACCATTCTTGATCCTCCTGTGGTCCTCTTAAGCATCCAGTGCCCAGTACCTTCACAGGCTCTCTCCTACCCATTTCCTCACAAAAATCTAATGTTAATAAAGGATGAAATGCACAGACTCCCATACTAAGAAATAAATTATCGAAGTCTTAAAAGCATCAGCCCTCCCAGTGATGCCTGCATGTTATAAGGACTTAGAAGCTTATGTTAAAGGGGTGAAGTCGACTATAAACAGCAGTCAGGGAGAAACACTGGGGACCAAGTTTGCCTTGGCGTACTCCCCAAATCATACCACACCAACAGGAAGTAATTCCTCCTCAGACTTTCACTTGACCTTATTAGAAAGTTAGAAGTTTTTGTGTTTTGTTTTGTTTTGCTCTGATTTGTTTTTTAATTAGACCAATGTCTTAACCCCTGAGGTCTTCAGCTTTCCATGATGTTAAAAAAAAAAAAAACAGAAGCAAAAATTGGACAACTCCTCTTGGAGACTCCTCTAGTTAATTGTCTGAAGGCCACCCAGACTGAGTATCTGTTTGGTTCCTAAACTTGTTTATGTCTCTGGGCTGAGATGTTTGGGAGTGTATTTCTTTCTTTTCTTTTTTAACTACCTATTGTATTATGCTGGATGGAGTTGGAGCCCATTCTTCTAAGTGAAGTATCACAAGTATGGAAAAACAAACACCACATGTACTCACCATCAAATTGATACTAATCAATCAACACTAATGTGCACATATGGGAAGTAACATTTATAGGGTGTCGGGCAGATGGGAAGGAGGAGGAGAAGATGGGTAAATTCACACCTAATGGATGCAGTGTGCACTATCTGGTGGACAGGCACGCTTGTAGCTCTGATTTGGGCAGTACAAAGGCAATTTATGCAACCAAAGCATTTGTACACCCGTAACATTCTAAAATAAAAAATTAAGTTAAAATGAAAAAATAGAAATTTATTTTCTCACAGTTCTGGAGGCTGAAGATTCAAGAGCAAGGTACTGGCAGGTTTAGTTTCCTCTGAGGCCTCTCCCCTTGGCTTGCAGACAGCTGCCTTCTTTTTTTTAATTTCAGAATATTAAAGGGGTACAAAAGTTTTGATTACATGGATTCCCTTTGTACTGCTTGAGTCAAAGTTATAAGTGCATTTCTAAAGAGTTAGCAGTAAAGCAAACCAAATATATTCTCAAATTGCCTCATACTCTTTCCCAAGGAAAATCTAAGCTGTGCACTTGGCAATCCCCTACAGTGAATTGGTTCGTCCATCCACTCCCAAAAAGGCACTCGCTCCATTCAGAATAGATAGAATGAACTCTTAGCTAGAATCAAATTGGGGATAGGAAAGCTGCTGATGAATGTATTCTTGAAAGAAATGAGGATAGAATGAGAAAAAAAAAAGATGAAAAAAAGAGAGGATTTTTTTCCTTAAAAAAAGGTGAGGGAAAAATCATTCTTATGCTATCAAGGCTTACTACATACATACAGTAATCAAGAGAGTGTGGTATTGGCAGAAGGTTAAACACATATGTCAATGGAACAAAACAGAAAATCCAGAAATAGACTCCACAAACATGCCAAACTGATTTTTGATAAAAATGCAAAAGTAACTCAATGGAAGAAGGATAGCCTTTTCAACAAACGTTGCTATAGTAATTAGACAACTGTACATATGTAAGTAAAATAATAACAAAGGAAAAAAATCTTTGTGACCTAGTGCTAGAAAAAGAGTTCTTGGCTTGACACCAAAAGTATGATCCATAGAAAGAAAAATTGATAAATTGGACCCTATCAAAATTAAAACCTTTGCTCTGTAAAAAAATAAAATAAAAAACCTTGTTCACATAAACAGACAAATTACAGACTTGGAGGAAATATTTATAAACCACCTATCCAACAAAGGGGTTATATCTAGAATATATAAGGAATTTTCAAAATTCAACAATAAAAAATTTCAATTAGAAAATGAGCAAAATACATGAGTAGACATTTCACCAAAGAAGATACAGAGATGGCAGATAAGCACATGAAAACATTTTCAACATCATTAACAATAAGGGAAAGAAAAAATAAAACCACAATGAAATATCACTACACATCTATCAGATTGGCTAAAATAGAAAATAATGACAACACCAAATGCTGGTAAAGATGTTGATAAACCAGGTAACTTATACATTGCTGATGAGAATGTAAATGAACATAGCCACTCTGGAAAACAGCTTGACAGTTTCTTGTAAAAATAAACAAGTAATTGCCTTATGACCTACAACCACACTGTACACTAACTTTCAAAGCAGCTTTATTTATAATATCTAAAAACTGCAAACAGCCCAGATGTCCTTCAGCAAGTCAATGGTTAAACAGACTGTGATATATCCATATTGTGGAATACTACTCTGCAAAATAAAAAAAAGGAACTATTGATACATGCAACACCTTTGATGAATTCAAGAGAATTAGGATCAGTAAAAAATTTTATATACTTTATGATTCCATTTATACAATATTCTTGAAATAATGTAATATATAGATGAAAAACAGATTCATAGTTGCCAAAGATTAGGATTTGAGAGGGAGGAGTGGCTATAAAGTGGGAGCATATGGTTGCCTTGTGGTAATGGACCAGTTCTACCTATTGGTTGTGGTGGTAGTTACATGAAGCCACATATGTGATAGAATTGCATAGAATGATACACACACAATAACACACACAAATGAGTGCATCTATAATGGATGAAATCTGCATAAGCTCTATGGATTGTAACAATGTCAATTTCAATCATTTTAATATTGTACTATAGTTATGCATGATGATAACATTGGGGAAGGAGGGGTGAATGGTGCATGGGACCAAAAAATATACATTTTTGCAACTTCTTGTGGATCTATAATTATTTCAAAATAAAAAATTTAAAAATGAAAGTCCAATCCCAACATGGGTGTGCTGCTATATTCCGTTTTGGTGTCCGGCCTGCTAGGTTCCAGGAAGAGAAAGGCTGGCTATGGCAAGCATTAAGCAGGCAAATCCCTTCACAGAGACCTGACCTTGGACTCTCCCTAGAACCGGACACTAGCAGCAGCCAGCTACTTTTAGCCTTGGACTTCTCTTTTGCTTCTGCTAATGTGTTAGATCAGGGCCAGATGCAATCAAATACATGGACTGAAACAGATTCCTTTGGAGTCCTTGAAACAGGAAGGCTGGAAGAGGGAGGAAAAAATAGCAGGTCTCCCAGGATGTCGTGAGGGCTAAGAGAGTAGAATGGAATTGGGCTTGGGGGCCAGCATCAGGGCATCTCACGGAAGATAAACATAATTTTTGGCCATTGCCCTTTTCAGAGACAAATCAAAATAAGAAAGAAGGCAGAAGCAGCCTATCTTACTAAGTTGCTTTTAAACTGCAAAATTTTATGCCTGGCTGTTCTACTTGCTAGTTTCCTCTCCTGTGATGTGAAGAAGGAATGAGTTTTTGCTTCACTGAAGATTCTGCTTCTAAGTTGTGTCCTTAAGGTATTACATGTTAACAAAATGTTGACAGATCAGACAGCATTTTTAAATGCTTCTTTTTCTTCTTCTTCCTTTTTTTTTTTTTTTTTTTTGACTATACTTTTTTTTTTCTTAAGCAGAAGTTCTGCTAGCAGCACCTTCATTTCATCTAAGGACTCTCTAAACATATCGTATATTTATTGCATCTTTGGGAGTAATAATTTTCTTCCCAGCTTTCAAATTACTACATATTTGTTACTGCACCACCGAGGGAGGAGATCATTTGTTATTAGTTCCTTGTCTGACGTGAAACATTTAATTTGAACTGAAACCACTGCACAAGAAAATAAACAGTGCATTTCATAGGCAAAAGTGTCTGCTTCCCTCACTGGGAGGCAGTGGGAATTATTTTGACCATATGGTGGGTGTTTATCATCGGATGGTTCATGAGCATCTCTGCTGTCTGTCTCCCTTTTCCCCTCAAACTTGGGCACTGGCTCTTTTTCAAAGAATCCAGGTCAGCTTGCTTTTAGAAAGAGCTTCTAAACCCTGGAAGCTCATCAGAATCCCAAGGGGAGATTTTTTTTAAAACACCAGTGACCAGGCCACACCAATCTCAGGTCTGTCAATGAAATTCTCTAGGAGTGGGACAGTTTAGTGGTTACTCTCTTGGGCTCTGAAGCCAGACTGCTTGGGTATGACACCCAGCTTTGCCACTTAAGACCATGAGTTGGTATGCAAGTTATTTAACCTCTCTGGGCCTCAGTTGTCTCAAACACAAATTGAGAATAACAATATTACCTAAGTCATAGGGTTGTGGTGAGGACTAAATGAGAGAAATTATATAATTAAAGCAAAGCCTGATCATAGTGAGTACCTGATAACGTTAGCTATTACTTTTTCTGCTGAGCATCCATTCTTAATGTTTAATAAAAAAGCTGGAGCTAGCAGGCACCCTCTCATGGTGTGTTGTTACCACACTGAGTTTTTCCCCAGCCATTGTTGATTAAATCCCAGACACTTTGCAAAAAAAAAAAAAAAAAAAAAAAAAATCTACCGAAGAGAGGAAAAAGCCCAGGGCCAGTTTCAAATTAGGTCCAATACAAGTTGTATTTATTTGTATTGCTTAGAATCAAAAATGTCAAAAGTGAGTAACATGAACCCTTTGTAGAAACTTGATGCTTTTTGTTCAAAAACTTTTAATGCACCCATATGCATGTGCACAATGCCAAAACCGCTTTGATGTTCCAAACTTTATGTCTAAATATTTTTGACAATCGATAAATTACTAAAACATGTACAAAGTTTTGGGGGGAAGAATCTATCATCCAAATGATTAGAGCATCAGGATATGTAACTACAGACACCTGACAAATACAGCAAACACCACGCTATTCCTTCTTCTATCCAAATCCAGATCTGATGACCCTGGGTTTTATGCATCTGTAAACTCGCACACATTGCATTTAGGATTTCTTCTAGTCTTTAGCCCTATTGGATGAATTAGATTCATGGAAGTGCTACTGCCTTGAAACCCGTCCTGGCTTCACAAATATATGCACTGTTACTTGGCTCTTTAGATTGAAATCTTGTTGCTGTTAAGCAAACTCTCTAGTCTGCCTTGGCATTGAAGATTGCCACATGTGGATGAATTTTCGAAAATATAAAATATAAAGGCACTGTGGAGAGGAAAACACATTGGACAGAGTTCTGAGCTCTCTCATTTTACATGTGAAAGAGATAATAATATACTTTTTTCTTCTTCCCATGGTACCTAGCACCATTCATTCCACTCAGTAGGTGGACAACAAAGATTTTGTGGCTGTTGAGTAAAACAAAATGCCCTGTACCTCAAGAGAGTTTATACATATTTAAGGTGTAATGTATAATATTATTGCCAATGTCTTTGTTTTAATGTTCATTGAATAAACATTTTAAAAAATCACTAAAAACTTCTTATTCCCAGAGATACAAAAAAGAAGAGTGATGAAAAGTCTTTTACTTACAGTAATTTTTGAATCTCTTCTGGTTATTGCTTATTTTTTTCACCACTCATATTCATCTTCTTTTATTGATGCTCAACTACAAATCATAGCTCTGTATTTATTATGGCTTATTCATAACTCTGAATGAAACGTCGTTTGATAAGCGAGCATGAATCACTAGCCTCTCTTATCTAAATCTATCCCTCTACATATTTCTAGTGTCCATTAGCCCATCAGCCACAGGTACCAAGCCAAATATATTAAATATATTGTCTTTTCCTGTTAGAGATAGGAATGACACTTCAGCACAAAGTTTAAGAGCCCTCAAATCACATTTTGACTGCCATTTTCAAAATATGCATACTATATTGTGTTACATTTAACCCTCAGAATGCAACTACCTGTCTTTATGTGAGGCTGTTAAAGAAACTTTACTGTTAAAAGGCTGCGCTTTTTCCACTTCCAGCCACAATAGTGCGTTAATATAATGGAAAGTTACTAACACACAATATTCTCTTAGCTTGGCCCTATCATATTATAATGAGATTTTACTTTTAGGTCTTTGAGCAATTTAACACAGTATGAATTTCATTATCTTAAGAGAACTATTGGCCAAAACGAAAGGTGCGGAGAAGGAAGAAACAAAGCATATTACAATCAGGAGGCTAATGGCCTTATGTGAAAGGGAACTTCGCAAATGCTTTTGCTTTAAAGTGAAATTGGACAAAGGCCAGACTGTCTAGGTAAGAATGCTGCCATGGTTAGGAGGAAGCGAATTAATTGACCTGATAGGTTCTTTCCTAATTCGATAGCCATGACTTTACCATTCAATTCTTCCTAATGTATCCACAGACAAATGGATGATGATCTTTCCATGTACACAGTACAGGAAAACATGTAACTATCTGAGCCCTGGGTCTCTCAACAAAAGATTAATGTTGAAATTGACACATGGGAAGGTTTTTTTTTACTCCGAAGACAATGTGTACTCACTCGGCATTTGCAGGTTTAAAGCTGCTAGACAAGGAACTATTCAGGAAGCAATCTGGTGAGGTGACAAACTTCAGTCTCCAATGCTCTGTGAATTTCCAGTCCACGCCACTTCCATCTGCTAAAAGTATAGCAACCCCAGCTGCGGCCCTGCACTCCACATTGAGAGCAGATATTCTCTCTGGAAATAGATTTCTGTTTTAAAGATGAACCGTCAGACTCCATTATAATCTGCTCTCCTGTCATTTGCTTTGTTAAATTTTTTGTGCCATGAGATTGTGAGGCACCAAACATTTTAAGTGAAGCTCTGTAAAATTCCTAACATCTAGCAATAAATATTAATGTTCAACTGTTACATGGTAACTAGAGGTGGATATAAAGTTGGCTAACATCTGACAATGAGAGGCAAATCATTATTTGATATTCATTTTAATAAATGTGGTCAAGAGTGAACTCTTACTATGAGGATAAATATAAAATGCAGGTTTATGTGTAAGTCTATTGTATCACATTTAATAAAAGGAAAATTGTAAAGGATTAATGGCAAGATACTTTTTTATGTTGTAGTCAATTGGGCTGGCAATATTGGCAACAGTGAGATTGACTTCATATTTTCACACCCACAGGCATGCACACACATACAAATACACACACTTGCACACTCAGAGCACTGAAAAAATACCTTTCCTAATCCTTTCTCAATGTAGACTTTTCCCCCTTATTAGAGCCTTTAGAAAAATTTGCTTTTGGTGCTAGGAAACTAAAGTACAGAAAGATTAAGTAATTTGCCCAAGGTCACTCAGCTGGAGAGAGGGAGTAGACTGGATTTGAACTCTGGGCTGCATAAGACTAAAGACGACAAATTTAGCCACTACACCATACTGCTTCTTCACCCAGGGACACAGTGCCATTTTTGAAATGTCCTAAAAATGCTGTTACAAAAGCAACCTGTAGCACCAGCACAAACGTAGCAGACCTTCTAGAGACCTCAGGACAGAAATAATTCAGAAACTGAGCAGCTAACATAGGTGGCCTTTCAAAGCCTTCACAGCAAAGCACGTACCTCCTACAGTATGGACACACTATCTAAGATCAAGAAACCATATCAGTGGTTCGAAAGGAAGCAAAAATGAGGGCTGGGCGTGGGGAGGTTACAACTTTGTTATTCTGTAAGCAGGAGTATGTGTTCATGTATTTGGGTAACATATTTTGATTACTTATTTAGACAGCACTGCATTATGGTTGTTAAGGACATGGAATGTGGAGCCCAGCAGTTGTTTCATGTATAAAATGGAGTCATAATGTTATCTATGAAGTCATATGTTATATCTATGTTATCTAACAACCCTAATGTTATACTTTAGGGTTGTTAGGAGGATGAAATGAAAGGAAGCACGTAAAACTCTTAACACAATATAGTAAGCACTGAGTAAGTGTCAGCTACTGCTAATTTTGTTGTTTTACAATAGCTAATTTTCTTGCCTTTCTCCCCAAATAGTTCATGAGTCTCTTGAGTGCAAATAATCTAATTACTCTTGGTAAGGCAGTAGAATATAATTGTTAAAAGCAGTCTCTGGAAGCACACTACCTAGCTTAAAGGCTGGCTTTGCCGTTTACTGCCAGTGAGATCTTTATCTCTCTGTGTCTCAGTTTCCTCATCTATAAAATGGGACTAATAATAGAATCAGCCTCATAAATGTATTGTAAGGATTAGAGTATAAGTCCAATGAGGATACATTTTTGTGTGTTTTGTTCAACAATATAACCTCAGTACTGAGAACATACCTGGCACACAATAAGTCCTCGATACAAATATGCTGAATAGTTATTCATAAAGCATTTAGAACAAATCCCGGTATAGAAATAGGAAAATGTTAACTATTAAAACAATTTGTACCCTCAGAGCTTAGTAAATGCCTAGCATGGACCCTCAAAAAATGTTTGTAGAATGAATGAATGAATGAATATTGTCCCTCTAGCCTGAGCCAGCCCTCCCTCTTCAGAAACTGTGAAGTTAGTGAAGTCTGATTTTCCATGTCCATGGCCTCCCTCACCCACATCACACACTGAGTGAATACCTTTAGTAATTAAAAAAAAATTCTAGGAGTAAAATGAAATAGAATATCAGACACGGAGGGGATCTCACAGATCCATAATTCAAGACCTCCAATTTGCTCATTTATTCTATATTCAATCAATAATTTTTTATTAAGCATCTACTATAGGCTTAACACTATGATTAGTAGTGGGACCTCCAATGATGAGCAAAATGGTTATGATTCCTGCCCTCATAGAGCTATGGATCTCACAGTCTAGTTTCAACCTGATAAAGTAAAAGGTCTCCAAGCCTCAGTTTCCTCATCTGCAAAATGGGAATGATAATAATAGTAACTATCTTGCTATCATGTTAGGTGGACTAAATGAGAATATATATATATATATTCCACTTTGATGGTGCCTAGCTCATACTAAATGCTCAACAAATGGTGGCTAATATTAGGCACATTTTGTCATCCCTCTTGTGGGAGGCTGATCCCCATAAAGCCCACCTTGACTATGGAGGCCAAATAGGGCCAACCTGCACATCATACTTATTTTTCTGAAATGTCTTTGGATTTCATTTCTTTTTTTTAAATTTCAGAATACTATAGGTGCTCAAATGTTTTGGTTACATGGATTGCTATTGTACTGCTTTACAAAGTTATAAGTATGCCCATCTCCCAGATAGTGTACATTGTACTCATTATGTATGATTTCACCCACTGCCTCCTCCTCCCCCCCACACACACACTTGCTTGATTTCCATTGAGTTTTATTTCCCATTGTGCATGTGAGTGCCATTGGGTTAGTTTCAATTTAATAGTGAGTACATGTGGTGTATAAAATTCTTGTGATACTTAACTTAGGAGAATAGTCTCCAGTTCCACCCAGATTGGTCCAAAAGGAATCAATTCATTTTATGGCTGAGTAGTACTCCATGGTATACATACACCACATTTTATTAATCCACTTATGAACTGATGGGCACTTGGGTTGATTCCACATCTTTCCTATTGTGAATTGTGCTGCAATAAACATTCGAGTGCAGATGTCTTTTTTATAGAATGATTTTTTTCCTTTAGATAAAACCCCAGAAGTGGGAATGCTGGATCAAATGGTAGGTCTACTTTTAGTTCTCTAAGGAATCTCCATACTATTTTCCACAGAGATTGTACTAGTTTGCAGTCCCACCAGCAGTGTATGAGTGTTCCTATCTCTCCACATCCACACCAGCATCCATTGTTTTGGGACTTTTTGATAAAGTCCATTCTCACTGGAGATAAGTGATATCTCATTGTGGTTTTGATTTGCATTTCCCTGATGATTAGTGCTGTTGAGCATTTTTGCATATTTTTATTGGCCATTTGTCTATCTGCTTTTCAAAAGCTGTAGTTCTTGTCTTTCCCCCACTTTTTAATGGAGTTAGTTGATGATTTCTTGCTGATTTCCTTGAGTTCCTTGTCGATTCTGGTTATTAGCCCTTTATCACATGCATTGCATGCAAATATTTTCATTTGTTCTGTAGGTTGTCTATTTGCTCTGTTGATCATTTCTTTGGCTGTGCAGAACCTTTTCCATTTAATCAAGTCCCATTTATTTATTTTTGCTGTTACTGTGATTGCCATTGGGGCCTTCTACATAAATTCTTTCCCTAGGCTGATATCTACAAGAGTTTTTCCAACATTTTCTTCTAGAATTCTTATGGTTTCCTGTCTTAGGTTTAAGTCTCTCATTCATCTTGAATTAATTTTTGTGAGTGGTGAGAGGTGTGGATCTTGTTTCAATGTTTTACATGTGGCTATCCAATTTTCCCAGTACCATTTATTGAACAGGGATTATTTCCCCAGTGTAAATTGTTATCTGCTTTGTCAAAGATCAGATGTCCATATGTGGATGGTTTTATAATGGGGTTCCCTGTTCTGTTCCATTGGTCTATGTCTCAACATTTGTGCCAATACTATGCTGCTTTGGTTACTATAGCCTTGTAGTATAGCTTAAAGTGTGATAGAGTGACTCCTCCAAATTTGTTCTTTTTGTTTAAGGTTGCTTTGGCTATTGGGGCTTTTTTCTGGTTCCAAACGAAGTGTAGAATTATTTTTTCTAGATCTGCAAAAAATGATGTTGGTATTTTGATGTGGATTGCATTGAATTTGTAAATCACTTTGGGTAGTATGGGCATTTTATCAATGTTGATTCTGCTGATGAATGAGCATGATATGCTTTTCCATTTGTTTACATCCTCTGCTATTTCCTTCCTCAGTGATTCCTAGTTCTTCTTGTAGAAGTTTTTCATATCCTTGGTTAAATATATTCCTAGGTACTTTATTTTATTTGTTGCTACTGTGAAAGTTATTGAGTCTTTGATTTCATTCTCCACTTGACTGTTATTGGTGTATAGAAATGCTACTGATTTGTGTACATGGATTTTGTCACCTGAGACTTTGCTGAATTTATTTATCACTTCAAGGAGTCACTTGGCAGAGGCATTGGGTTTTCTAAATATAGGATTATATCATCACCAAAGAGTGATAGTTTGACTTCTTCTTTCACATTTGAATATACTTTATTTCCTTCTCTTGCCTTATTGCTCTGGCAAGGACTTCCAGCACTATGTAGAATAAAAGTGGTGACAGTGGGCAACCTTGTCTAGTTACAGTTTTCAGTGGGAATGCTTTCAATTTTCCCTCATTCAGTATGATGTTGGCTGTGGGTTTGTCTTATATGGCCTTAATATTTTTGAGGTATGCCTATTTTACTGACTGTTCTTGCCATCTATGCCTATTTTACTGACTGTTCTTACCATAAAAGCATGCTGAATTCTGTCAAATGCTTTTTCTGCATCTATTGAAAGGATCATATGGTCTTTATTTTTGCTTCTCTTTATGTGGTGGATTACATTTATAGATTTGCGTATGTTGAACCATCCTTGCATCCTTGAGATAAAGCTCACGTGGTTGTGTTGTATTATTTTTTTTTTGATGTGCAGCTGAATTCAGTTTGCTAGAATTTTATTGAGAATTTTTGCATCTATATTCATAAGGGATATTGGTCTGTAGTTTTACTTTTTTGTTGTTGTGTCCTTTCATGGCTTTGGTATCAAGGTGATACTGGCTTCATAGAATGAGTTGGGAAGGATTCCTTCATTTTCAATGTTATGAAATAATTTCTGCAATATGGGTACCAATTCTTCTTTGTAGGTCTGGTAAAATTTGGCTGTGAAACTATCTGGTCCAGGACTTTTCTTGTTGGAAGATTTGTTATTGCTGCTTCAATTTCATTGCTTGGTATTGGTCTGTTCAGGAGTCCTTTTTCTTCCTGATTGAGCCTAGGGAGGTTGTGTGTTCCCAAGACTCTTTCCATTTCCTCTACATTTTCAAGTTCATGTGCATAGAGATTTTTATAGTATTCAGAGATAATATTTTGTATTTCTGTGGTATCAATCATGCTATCTCTTTTTTCATTTCTGATTAAGCTTGTCTGTAGGTAGCACTTGCCTGAAAGAGCAAGCTGCAATGTTGTTTTGGGGACCTGTGACCAGCTTTAGTCCCTCAGGAGAAGCACACGAATGCCCCAGGTGGTGGGTGGGGCCCTGGAACTTCCAGGTGAGTCATTATTCTGTGCCACAGCCGAAGTGGATGGAGGACTGTGGCTGAGTGGGGCTGAGTTGGGTGAGCTTGCCCTCAGGCTCCACAAAAGCTGGTAGCATAGCTGTTTTAGAAGGGGTCAAAGATCTGCTCCAAGCTTCTGTACAAAGCCGCCAGGGAGGAGGTGAAGTGACTCCACCCAACCAGAAAGGTTGCTTGTGGAGGCAGAGCCATCTGAGATTCATAATCTGGTAGTGTGGAGTGGGCCTCACTCTTTTCCCCCCTCCTCTGCTCCACGGTCTTCCCTGGGCATCTACCAGCAAGCAGAAAGCTCAAACCAGCCAAGTTCCCCCATGACTAAGCTGCGGGCAAGAGGTTCCTTGCACAGGATCTCAGCCTCAGCTGGGAGTGTGGCCCTCCCATGGGAGAAGGGGTACTGTGTGGACATGCCACAGCTAGGACCCACACTGCACTCTTCCCCCAGATCTGCCCATGTGGGCTCCCTCATCTCTCAAGACCAAGAAGATCAATCGCTGCCCATACCAGGGCACACTGGTCCCAAGTCACCCATGGTGTGCCCGAGCAGGATCAATGTACCTCCACCTCAGGGTGTGCCCTGCTGTGATGGAGCCACTGGGCAAGAAGCACCAGGGAGGGCGGGGAAACAGGGAGCTCACAGTCTGAGCACTCCTTAGTATGTTGCAGGCCCCCAGAGGGAAGGCCTGAGCCCCACTCTCTGTTGAAGCCTCTGTGTGGTGACTCAATTATCTCTTTTGGCAGACATGAGTTGGGGAAGGGAAGGGGAGGAACAGAGTCTGAGTGGAAGAATGCTAGCACTCTGGTCATCTCTGACCCTCTCTCTAGGAGGCAGTCTGCCCAGAATGTCCAGGCTCTGGAGTCACACAGATCACCTGGGTCCCACTGGACCCCTGTGGCTGCTGAAGTCTGGACCAGAGTTGGGACATGTCTGTGTGGGAGTGAGCAAGATGAAACCTGAGGAGTTGAGCCCCTCTGGGGAGGACAAAGGCATATGGTAGGTAGAGAAGCAATGTGGCTCCTGTCATCCTGGCTCAAGTCTGTGGGGTAGGAAGCACCCTAGGGGAATGGGAGCCTGGTGCCCTGTCCTCAAGAAGCTCCTGGCTCACTGGAAGCAGCAGCCTCTGGGCTCGTGTGGGCAGAAAGTCTCTCCAGCAGCTCAGGAACCCACCAACAGTCAAAGATGCATAGGAGGGAGAAACAAACCCCTCCACCTACCTTTCTTGCTGGACTCCAAGCCTCTCGGGGATTGATCTTTGCTGATATCTTGTTCCTTCTTGTTTTGCTCTGCAACTTCTTCCCATGGAGCCTCCTAAAGGTTCTGGCACCCTTCCTTCAGACCCACATCTGATCTATGTTGCTCTGTTTGTTCATTTTTGCTCTTTCATCTAAAACTTCTCCTTCTTACTGAAATGCGCTGGCAGCTGCTATCTCTGGTCAGCCATCTTGCCGCTGTCTCCCTTGAATTTCACTTCTTTTTAACTGAGTTGTCAGATGAAAAAATGGGAGGCCTTGGCCCTCGCAAAACTTTCTTACCTGTGGCAGATTGTTAGGAAGCATCAGTGCCCCTGACCACCACTACATGGCAAACTAGGAGTGTGTATTCATTTCCTTGAAGTTTCCAGATATGTGATTCTCTTTCTTATGCTCTCCTGGGAAGGAAGGCCTTCTCGTGCTCACTACCTTCTGACTGAGGCTTCTGTTTTGATCATGTTACTCCTTGGTTTATCAAAGCCAGGAGCAGCCTCCTCACGAAGTGTCAGGAAGGATTTAAGACACCTTCAGCTGCCTTTGGAGACCTCAGGAGGGATTGGTCCAGGCCAAATATTTGACCTGCCATGTGAAAATAAGTAAGTGAAAGACTACTGTATGCTCAGCTCAAGCTCTACCCAGGTGCAGGTTCTGGAACCCAGCTGAGGCCTCCACATATGACCACCCCAGCCAGTCTATGGCAAGTGAGCATGACCAACCATGATATAGTCTCACCAGAATTTTTTGTGTCAAACTACTTATTTTCTAAGCAAAATTATACCAGTAATTATTGACAATAATTACTGACCAAAAGAATGGGAACATTTGTAGGTACTCCCTCTTCTCACTGACCTCCTCCCAGAACCTCCTAGGCATCTTTCCCCCATACACACACACACACACACACACACACGCACCTTTTTTGTGTCCAACACAATGAAGGTCAGGGATAAAAGTAATGAAGATGGTGCAAAGTTAAGCTTGACATTTATTCTATGGGGAAACACTACTGTAAACTGCAAAGACCTTATATCTTTCAAGAAACATAGAGCTTGAACTTTCAAAAAGTCAATTCATTGCAAAATGATTGAAAAGCAACTATTGGCAAAGCAGATTACTTTTCCCATGGATTTCATGATTAAATACAGCATTGAATTAGTGTTTCATCAAAAGTAAAGGAGAAAAAACCCAAGTAGAATGAAGAAACTGAACTGAAAACTTTGGGTAAAAAAATAGTTAGCCATAATATGCCAACCCCATAACTTCTGGGAGGTTGTGCTCCACCAGCACCTCAGTGTTTTCTACTTTTCATTAGTAGAATTTTCCTGATTCAAAAATTTATCATTCCCTCTCTCTCTCTACCACCAGATGTTCTTCAGTCTGCAAAACCTGGAGTTGCCTCCTATTTCTGGACCAGAATATACTCTGAGCCTTCTGATTGCAAGAAAATCAAAATGTCAGAAGGCCAAAAGACAGTCTAACCCAAGGGCCCTGCTTCCCCTTTATTCACTATGCAATGCAAGGCCCAGGTGTATTGATAATTATTAAAGCTGTGTGATGGGGACATCACATTCACTATGCTATCCTCTCAAACACTGTGTAGGCTTGAAACTTTTCTTAATAAATTTCAAAAACTCAAGGCCCAAACAATTTCCACACATTACTTTGCTTCCAGCCTTTCACCAACAGGAAGGAATTCCGAGCTGTCATCTACCAACAGATGGTCCTGAACCCCCAAAAGTGGGCATCACACACTTGTCGATTGGAGAGAAGAGAGGGGTCTTTGCCTGTAGTTCACTCATGTATGGAGCGCTGCTCCAAAAAATGGATGGGGCTGTTCCAACCCATTAATTACCTTTCCTGGGGCCAACTAGGATTTTCTTTTGCCTCATTTAGTTTGGAGAAGAACAAGTATCTCCCTAATCTATACATATAAAAAAAGAACAAGTCCATTATTTCAAAATGCTGCAAATCAAGCTATCTTACAAGAAGATAAAGGGAAAGACAAGGTTATCGTTCAATCTATGTAATCAGAAGCACCTGATACTGAAAATGGATTTAAAGCACATTCTCATTTCCTGCCTGCCTTTGCTCTCCCACATGACTCTATTTTTATTTGTCACAATTATCTTTCCTCCCCTCCCCATTGCCGAATTCTCTCTTACCCACCAGGACCTTGAGCCTCTCCAGCATTTTACCGCTGATCTTACCACTCTCCAGTCTTCATTTTCTATTGATATTGAGATATCAGCATTTGTGGCTGCAATGAGGCAATTAACAATGTACCCAGATTAGATCACTTCTTACCTTCTCCACAGACACCACCCGGGTTCGAGCTACTATCTTCTCTAGCCTGGATTATTCCATCAGCTTCGTACGTGGTCTCCCTACCTCTGCCTTCAGTCAGAACGATGCTGTTAAAATCTGAGTCACATTAATTCTCTGCTCAAAATCTGGAGATGACTTCTATCTCTGGGCCACATGCACACATGACTGCCAATTCAGTATCTTTAGGCCCTTACTCAAAAATTACCTTCTCAGTGAGGCCTTCCCTGGCAATCCTAACTAAAGTTTCAGTAACATTCTCGACATTTAATAACCCGACTCCTTGCTTGATTATTCTCCTCTCCTTAGCATTTATCATAATCTGGCATGATATATATTATACTCATTTGTCTTATTTATTGTTTATTGTTTATCTTCCCCACTGGAATGTAAACTCCACCCCCAAAAAAGCAAAAGCTTTTATATATTTTGCCCATTAATAGATCGCCAGGCCTTTGCAGAGTTGCTATCATATAGTAAGTGCTGAATTAATGTTTTTTTGTTTTTTGGATGGTTTGTTTGTTTGAGACAGAGTGTCACTCTCTCACCCAGGTTAGAGTGCAGTGGCGTCATCACCGCTCACTACAACCTCAAACTCCTGGGCTCCAAGAGATTGTCCTGCCTCAGCCTCCCCAGTAGCTGGGACTATAGGCACGTGCCACCACGCCTAGCTAATTTTTCTATTTTTTGTAGAGATGGGGTCTCACTCTTGCTCACGCTGGTCTTGAACTCCTGATCTCAAGCAATCCTCTTGCCTCAGCCTCCCAAAATGCTATGATTACAAGCATGAGCCAATGTGCCCAGCCCCAGCCCCAGGCCTTCAATTAATGTTTGTCGAATAAACCCATAAAATAGAAACCACAATAAGTGTGTATGTGTGTGTGTGTGCATGCTGATGGAACTATAGGTAAAGCAGATAGGATAGGAAATAGTGTTATATGATCAGCCCCTTCTAATTGGACCCTTATAAATTCTCCCATTTACCAACTCTTTTCTCTCATTCTTGCCCTTTAAATTCCAATCATGTAATAGGACCTGTCAAGTTTTTGCCAGTACCACTGTCATTGTCCTAACTTGTCCTCTTATCTCATACCTAGATTACAGCAAGTGTTACCCATTTCTTCTCTTCAATGTCCAACCCACTATCTAATCCATTCTTTAAAGTGTCTGATACTCAGCAAGCACTCAGAAATGATGCTTTCCGTAGGTCCCTCAAAGCTCATGCCACAGGCAATGGGCCCAGGGCTATGGAAGTAGAGTTACGGCACATACGACTCAGGGTAGACAAAGGGTGGACACAGCCAGATGTTTTGTGAAGTTCAGAGAGGGATTAATGCTTGAAGATAGAAGAAAGAAAGAGTTGGGCTGAAGAGGAAAATAACTGGTCTGACCTCTCAGACACAATGGTAAACACTTCAGTGAAAAGAGTCAAAAAAGAAAATACAAGAGAAAAAACTACACAGAAAGATTCAAGCTGCAGCATTCTCACTCAAAATTTGTAAGGTACAAGTAACGTGATCTGAAAATACCAAGCTAATGTGCTCTGAAACAAGGCTATTTGTTTTTCCCTGTGAGTTGCATTCTTTAAAAAGATTTGTTTTGTTAAGTAGAGATAGGGATTGATCATGCTAAATTGTGCTTTACTTGTTATATTTAATATATATTTACATTATTAAATAATAATGTAATATTATTAAATAATAATGTACAAGTATGTAGAAAAATACATATTTACTTATATACATACATGTGAGTATTATATATATAAAGAAAGAAAAAGAGAGACAGAGCTTGTTTTGTGACTCTGATTTTCTTCCCTTTTTAGTAATAGAGAAAACTTATTTCTAGCTCATGGCTTGCTAATTGAGGTTAGATAAATTCTTCATCTGTACTATGAGGGGAAGACATGTAAAAATAAGAGGTGTGATATATAAAGGGAACCTTGGTATGGAGCCACTCATGATGTGGGCCTATGAATAAGGCTTTGCATGGTACTGAAATGTTCCTAGTTAATGCACTTACTACCTGGGGTGGAGGGCGAGGTGCTCTGTATTCTGAAAACTGAGGGGTCTTTGTCTGGGAGATGCACAAAGCCCCTGCAGTTGTAAATTTAAGTATTTGTGTATGCCTCTCCAATGGCAGAGTTTAGTAGCTGCAACAGAGACTGTATGGTTCACAAAGCGTAAAATATTTACTATCTAGCCCTTTACAGAAAAAGTTTGCTGACCCTCGGCATTCAGAGTTGAATAGAAAATCTCAGAGTGCCTTGCAGGTAGCAAGGATAAGTATTGTTTTTGAAATGTCCATTTCAGTTATGAACGTGTGACACTGAGTTGTCATGAGAAATACATTTCTTAGAATAAGGAGCAGACAAATTGAAAATCACTCTTGTAGCTCATGTTAAGCAGATTGGATTTCATCTTATAAGAAACCATTGACTGGTTTTAAGCAGAGTTGTAATTTAACCAGTGTTGTGTTTTAGCAAGATGCCTCTGGCTGCAGTGTAAAGAATGTGATAAAGTGAGACAAGGTGAACGAGAGGAGGCAAATCAGGCGATTTCAGTCATCCAGATGAGGGATGCTGAGGCATGGACCACTGTGGTGGCAGTGGGACTGAAGAAAGTTTATCAGACATTTTTGGAATGTCAACCAGACATTTTTGGAATGAGTATCGATTTGGGGGCATAAAATACCTCTGTCTTGGTCTTTGACACCATCCATATTTTTCTGCTGAAAGGAGAGAAAATGAATGCCAGAACAGTGTTGGCAAAGCATCTCAGTGCTTAGCATTGCATGTAACTCAGCTCTGACATCCAAAACCCTGAGAACTATTATATAATACATCCCAGCTTGAGAAAGTGCTGGGCCACTGAGGCAAATTGGACAAGAGCACTCAACAACAAGACTTTTAAAAAGATTTAGTGTTTAACTTCTGTATAGAGACCTTCTTTGGGGAAGTTGGTCTACTCATTACCAAAGACTTTATGCATGTAGTTGGGATCATTCCTCTCCTCCCATCACAGTTTTCTTTGTCTGACCTCACTTCCTAGTTTAGCTCCATATCAGGGCCCTTGCTGACTTAGAAGAACCAGATAAAGGGCCTTTGGGGGCCTATCAACACCTCTTCAACTACACCTGAACTATAAAGCAGGCATGAAAACCAATTTCTAGGCCCCTGGTGGCCCAGTGTTCACAGCTGATTCAGCTATGTTTCCCAGATGATTGTTCCACCCCCTGATATAGTTCCTTGCAGGAGCCTGGGCTTTCAATTTCTTTTTCAGACACGCCTCCCTTCCCCGACACCACTACCACCCTGCTTTAATCCTCAACATCTCTCACCCTCAACCAACTTTCTGGATCTAAAAAAGTAACCAAGGCCTATTGCAAACATATATTGGAAATGGCTCCAGCTGTACAGATCTGTAACATACATGAATACATCCTTGATAGATTGCTTGAAACCCAGAGGGACAAATGAATATAGGGTTACCAGATCTTCATTTCAAGGGCTGTTGACTAGCTAGAGTGCGCAGACACTAAAAGGAGCCGCAGTCCTGCCATGCATGACTAATGCAACTTGAAAGGCAGGCAGTGGGTAGAGAAGGAGTAGAGAAGTGCCTAGGAGACTGATCAAAAGCACCCTGGCCTGAAAATCTCACTGCTACAAACATTTCTTTGGACCATGACATTGGGTTCCCAAAAATCTCAGTAAAAATGTCAATATGTTTTCCTGGATGGATAAATGTGCTAACACATTAGCACCCACTAGTATTAGATTATTAAGTATGAAATGTCCAATTTCCTAAAGTACTAAGTTTGACAGTTGACATTTCCTTTTGATACTTCTTGTTTTATTTTTATTGTGAGGGTACATCCTCAGTCTTGCAAATGCACATTGTGGCTTGTGATTATCTTTCAAAACTTTTTAGAGCAGTTTTTGTAAAACCATGGATAAGTCAAAGATTCATGTTATTTTCGAATATGAGTTACGTCGTGGAACCAATGCAGCACAGACAGCTGGAAATATCAATGAAGTGTTTGAGAAGGATGTGGCTAATGAACGTACAGCAAGTTGATGGTTTGAGAAGTTCTGTTCTGGTGATTTTAATCTTGAAAATGAGCCACATAGGTGACCAGAGAGAAAGGTGGATAATGATGAGCTGAAAACTGTAGTGGAAGTGAATCCATCTCAACCTACACCTGAATTAGCAGCAAGGTTTGACGTTACTATTCCAACAATATTGAACCATCTGAAACAAATCAACAAGGTAAAGAAGCTGGAAAGATGGGTTCCGCAAGAATTAAATAAGCAACAGTCTCAAAGGTTGCCTTTCTTTGCTGTCACAACATAAAGGTGAACCATTTCTACACCAGATTATTATGTGTGATGAAAGGGATTCTTTTTGACAATCGCAAGCATTCAGATTGGATAAAATTTCAATGTTTGGATAAAGATGAAGTGCCGAAACACCGTCCAAAACCAAATATTCATCAAAATAAAGCTAATGGTTTCTGTTTGGTGGTGGCAAAACTGTGTCAATAGTTTAGGCATACACTTTGATTAACTGTACTGTTTCTTGTTTGAGATATAATAAACTAAACTTTTGATTCAAAATCAGACATTTCATATTTAATGACCCAATACTACTCTAGTCAGGAAGAACTTATTAGGTTGGTTGCTAGCTCCTTAAGAGTAGCAAAAAGAGTAATAGTTCCTCAGTAGACAGACATGGGTTTGAATCCTAACTCTGCCACTTCGTAGTATCATGTGACCTTTGGCAAGTTCCCCTAAGCTCTCTGAGCTTCAATTTATTGGTGTATAAAATGGAGATAACCTCATTTACTACATAACATTGCCATGAAGATAAAATGGGATGTTTGTAAAGTGTCATAATAAGTGTCATAGTAAGTCATAATACATAGTAAGCATTCAAGAAAAGTTTTAGTCCCTTACACACTGGCAGAGAAAAGGCCTTGAAGGGATGGTGTACAGCTAAACTTTAGAAATAATTTAGAGTGGAAAAGGATGTAGGAGAGACACTTACAAGAGAATGGAAAGCCCTGGCTGGCGAGAGGAGGCCATACTAGAGAACCTGGTTAGCTAAGGGAAAATTAAGGCTTTGAGTACCCAGGGAAAGTCAAGACACTAAACCACAAGAAGAAAAGTAGGAAAATGTTGAAACACCCAGCACAGTTCCCTTGCTCCTCACCTCTAGGCAGAAACACAGGAGTAGGAGTTCCCAGCAGAACTCTGTGGACCCCCCGCAGCATACTGATCACTGAGAAGGAGCGGTGTGGTGAGCCAGTGAGCCAGGAATTACATGAAATTGGAAGAATCTTTCTCACCACTTCCCAACCATCCCCCTCTTCCATATCACGTAGGCTACAGGAGGAACCAACGAGCCCCCAACCCTGCCTCCTTGGGCCAGGCTCTGGACTGGGTACTCATCCCCTGGCTTAGATACCTTCTCAAGGGCTCGCCTTCGGGCCCTCTGGTAGGTCTGCCTGCCTGGACCAACATTCTGGCACTCCTCTTGGCTTGCCTGGGTCAGCCCCGCAGACTGGCATCCCCTCCTGGGGCCAGGTATGGGTGAGCCTGCCATATACCCATGTGCCTGCCTGCTCAACTCCTGGACTCTGCGCACTCTACCCAGTCCTTGAGTGTCCACATTCAGCGGGTTTCCCACAAAAATAAATAAATGCAGTAAATGGATGAAAGTGTCAGACATGTGCAAGTAGGTCATTTGTCAACATGTGCGAACGTTAAGACCTAGAGCTCTAAGGGAACACCTCTCTGCTCCCATCCTGAAGAATTTTGTTTTGGGGATAAGGATCTCATCCCCCCATAAGTGGTGAAAGCACATTCAAAGTATACCTCCTAAGGCATGTCTATACCCTGAAATCAAAGTAATGAAAATGGTTACTTGTATTTATGTCTCTGGAGGAGTTGTCACCTCCTATTAGAGAACACCTTCTTAGAATTCAATTCCCACCATGGTTTCTTGACCCCATACACAGCATGTCAGTAACACATATGAGGTGTGTCACAAGCACTTTGTTACCAAAATAAATAATTTTAATAATGTGCTTTGTTTTGTTTTATAAATGTGAATAGATTTGAGGTTATGCCTATAATCTTGCCACTGTTCCACACTTACGCAGAGTTGCTGTTGTTGTCCATAACCCCGGATATGCCTGTGTTGCATATGTGAATGCCCTCCATCATGTGGGAATTTTCTCTTGCTCATTCCTTGGGGGATCTTATTTTAAGTAGGAGTTACAACTCCCTTTTGGGCTCCCCCACACACAAAAAAATTGGTAGATAAAAGAGTGTCCAAAAAAACTTTTTTTTGAGCTTTAGGTATGAACTAACCCAGAAGCACTCATATGGCCTCCTATGACTTAATGGCCTCCAAGCCAGTGACAGACCAGCCTCCTTCCAATGTGCCTTTATGAACATCTGGGAGTCAGTGTGAACATCTGCACATACATCAGTGTATGTGACTCTGCGTGTCCCAGCATGTCTGTGCCTGCATTCTGATGCAACACCTGTTAAACTACAGTACCAAATCAGTGGCTATTGCTGTGACTTTAGGGCTAATTCTGGGGAATAAGATGCAATCTCAATTTAATACAGGTGAGTAGAGATAACAGGAAGATGGAGACCCAGGGAGACAGTAGATTTCCTTGAGATCATTTTTAATTGTCCAGAGAGAACAGGTCATGCAGAAGCAATTTAGCCTTTAACCACTAAAGGCACTATTTGCAAATGTTCTGCCATGCCCCCGTTTTTCCTCTATTCTGATTTTTTTTCTGCCAGTTGCAGCCAGAATGAATACTTACATCCCAAGTGCTGAGTCCCAGAGAATAACGGTTTGGATAAAGAAAGCTTGTCAGGGCTTTCTCTGCAGCCTTGTTCTGTATAAAGTCAGAGTGTCTCCTGTTGCTTAGCTTTCAAACCTGAAGGCATCAAAGGGGCAGCCAGGTCATCTTTGTTTTAAACCCTCTTTTCCCCTGCTGTCAGCCTTTACTATTTCTCACCTTTTTTAAAATTAATTCTTCAGAGAAGTCCCACTGTGAAGTTGCCCTGAAATGATTTATTTTAAAGAATGGTTTTAGCATTCTTGTTTAAAGTACCACCCAGGAAAGTTTTTACCATTCTGGATATGAACGGGTCTCCCTCTTCAGGCAAAGGTATTGACTGGGGTAGGAAGGAGAGGAGGCGCTCAGGAAATGACTGGAGCAGTTGGAGGACAAGGCCCCTCTTAGTTGGAGAGCTGCAGATCCTGTGAACTGGAAAAGGCAAAAGGAACCCTTGGGGCCCAAACATCAATGACTCCACCAAGGGCTAGTGACCTCCTAGGTCTAAGAGTCACCCTCACCCCCACATTAACCAACACTCTCTGAGACACATTTCACCAAACACCCAATAATTTTTCCATAATAGCCTTTAATACTAAAATGCATTAAATTTTTGAAGCAGAGAAAACACATTTAAAGGGGGAAACAGAGAATCACCAGATAAAAGGAAACAATGTGGCAGATAACACCATTTAAAACACAACTGTAATAATTTAATAAAGCTGCTTTATCATCTTCATAAAATAGACAGAGTGGTGATTCTTTTTTGTCTTTTTTCTTTTTACAATGATTCAATCACTGTGAAAATGTACATAACATACAGATCAGCATATACAACAATTTCATCTTCATATAGTCTGCAACAGAGACTGCTTAATGAAACATACTGTACTTGCATCCCTCTAAATTTCCACCCTGGTTTGACAGGTAAACAGTAATAGTGTCATCAGGCTCATTCCCCTCACTAGAGGAGCGAAGGCGTAAGCCTTTTGCAACTAATACCTTAGCATTCAAATAGCACAAGGAGGTATTTGTTGCCCAATTTCTAGCTTGAGCTAGTCTGGCTCTTGGTCATTAAAGTCTGTATCCTAGCCTTCCTCAGCTGAACGCAAGCCAGTGCCAGTAAAAATCTACTTAACCAGTGCTGTAATGGTGTTAGCTGGTTTGTTTGCTAAGGTTGACAGCAACTTTCAGTTAGTAACAAGGTCATCTTTAATTGCCAACACAGCTGGAGCAACAGTCAGCATCATTAGTTTTCCCTAATGACCTACAATGCTTTCCAATCAAGATCAGGTGTTTGTGGGTTGTCCTCTACCAAGAGCGCACCTTACAATATATATTTCAGACAAGGTGGTTGATTTTCTTCGTTTTACAAAAGCAACACGATTCCTATTTGAAATTATTCACTTTTGCACAACAAGTGACCCACAGGCCAATTCCAGCCTCACAAGAAAACAAAGAGAGCTGCAACAACTTCATTTGGACAATGTGTTTTGCTCTGGAATATTTCATTATCAATATAAAGCCACCCGGTCCCAGCCCCACCCCCACACATCCCCTTTGAATATTACTTTGTTACATACTTAAACTAAAGAACAACATCTCAATACACTTCAGTGTCAGCAGATACAATTTGACTCATGAAATGACATCCTTAAATGTAATTTTACCAAGAAAGCAAACACTAGGACTGTATACAATGGACTTCTTAAGCTCATTTATTCCAGTTTTTCAAAGTCAGTAAGGGTCTTATTACCCTAGGTAAAGAGCCAAGTGGACCAAACTTGTCAGAATGCTTTGGGGAACATTCAACATCAAAATGATCCCCAAAAAGTGAATTGGAATTCCAGCCAGAACTGCTATTATATACAATAATTCTTTTTCCACCCTGGATGCCCAGTCGAGCTATCCCCTTCACTCCTGCCTCTCCCCAATCTGCCCTTTGTCTTGCTGCTTCAAGTAGACCACTTCTGTTTTGCTTTTTAAGATATTATAGGGCTACAGGAAAAAGCCAACTCAATTCCTTCCCTTCATACAATCAGTTGTATGCTGAAGTAACACTATCAGGATGATACTCTGGGTGGTTCCAGTTTTCAGAGTTCTAAGTTGTATTTCCTTTAACATTTTTGATTAGTGATCAGCAAGTCACCAAGTGAACAAATTTGTTTAAATGGGCACCTTAGGTGCAATTAGCTCTATTAGGCAGGTTTACTCTGGAGCAGTGATATTCAAAATGTGGTCCCTGGGTCAGTTGCATCGGTATCAGCTCGGAATTTTTAGACATGCAGAGACTCAGGCATGTCTAACGGAACCAATGGAATCAAAAACTCTATGAGTGGGGGGTCCATCAATCTGTGCTTTAACAATCCTTCAACCTTTAGCTGGGCATCTGATTCATATGCATGTCTGGGTCCCACCCCCAGAGCTTCAGATTCAATTGGTCAAGGAGGGAACAGTGAATTAGCATTTCTAACAAGTTCTCAAGTGATGTTGATGCTGCTGTTCCAGGGACTACACTTTGAGAACCACTGCTCTGCAGGAACTGCAAGATGCTTGGGGGGCCCATTATCCATCTCAGCAATAAGGTGGGCCAGAATTTAGTCTTCTGACTTTAAGAGAATCAAAGCGATGGTAAGTTTCATTCTGAACAGGTTCATAGATTAGTCACTATAGGGAAAAGAAAAAAGAGATTCCACAAAGTGTGGCTCCTTTCTCCCTATTCTTTGTCATATAGTATACCCCCATATTTGGAGGAAAGCAGTCAATCAATGCAAATTAGGCCCCTTATATTGCATGAAGTTTACCTGCTCAGAGAATTGCCAAAAGCACTTGTTAGCAAAGCATGTCACACTTCAACCACTCCTCCTCAAAAGGGACATCAGAATAAATAGAACTCCCTAGGACTTAGGAACCAAAATTGCTCCCTTGTGTTTAAGAATGTAACATGTTTAGAATGGTAAAATGAAGAATATTTTGCTCTGTGGCCCTTGTAGCTTTTCATCAGACATGCTAAAAGGAGGGGGGAAAAACTCGTGCCAAAGGGAAATTTAGGATCCTTGCACAGAATGCCTATTTGCAGGCACAGCCTGCCTACAAAACCAGCTTACAAAGCCCTCCTAGGATGCACTCGTGCTTCTGGGAGGACGCATACATCAGACAATTGTAGGGGAAAAAAAGATATTTTCTTAATGAGACGAATTCTCTGAACGTGCTCAGTGAGGTTTGGAAGCCAAAAAATCTCTTCACTGCCCACTGAGAACAAAGTATTCGGATAGGGAAAAAGAATGGATCTATAGCTTGAAGCTGGATTCTGAAAAAAAAAAAAATGAAGAAAAGAAAACCCAAGAGAAAAGCAAAATCAATGCGACTGCTACTCTAACCATTTGAAACTTGGCTGGTAAGAGGCAGCCAGTGGCCTCTCTGGCTCAACAGCCACATGACATTTAATGTTCCCACTTTCCACAATCTTTTCAGCTCCCTCGTTCCCACTGAGTATAGTAAGAAATACACCTGTAGAAAACTGTCAAATCTGACTTCAAAATGACCTTGAGGTGATAGCTAACAACATAATATCAGGATGGATCAGGATGAGGAACAGTCTAAATTCTATAGGCTGCCATTATAACTTAAAGCAGAACAAAACACTATTTTTTAATGTACTAATCAAATAGTCACTTGCAAAGAGAAATAAATACCTAATTCAAAATCCGCTGCCAAAATAAAATAAATCAGAGGGGAGAAAAGTGTATGAGAGAGAATGAAATAAGGCAAAATGAAGATGTTATTATGGTAATCGATGTCAGTTTCAGAGGAAAATTTGCAACCACACCAATATTTTTGCATGAGGTAGTATTCAGCACTGAATAAGAAAAGGATGGATTTGTAGCTTCACTATAGGCTCTTTTACAGAAATGTTCTCCCCTACCTAACCCCATCCCAACTATCTTACCCAACCCCCCACCCCCCCAAAACCCTTCTCCCTCCCATAAAAGAAAATATTCCTAGTAATGTATAAAGCTAGGAACTCAGGCAAAAATAACTAAGACATTTTAAAAAGATGAATTATCTACCTAAACTTAAGAAAATAAATCCTCTTTTGCATTCTAGTGCTCTAACCTCCAGGCCTTCTCTCTGGGTACCCTTGAATTTCAAAAAATGAAATAAATGAGAACAGAACCACAAAATTTGTTTCTCTAGAAACAACTCTTTTATGACAAAAGGAGAGCAAAGGTGACATTATTTCTTTATTTTTAAATAATGAGCTCTTAGGCTGCGAGAATACTATGTTGGCTAGTGAATATTAATAGAGAAACAATGAATGGGGGAGTTAGAAGAATGTGAAAACAAAAAAAAAGAATGTACAGTTTGTTAATTTTTTAAAAAGATATATTCCTAGCCTACAGCAAAAAGAGTTAGTTAAATCAAAAGGATTTTTATTTTAATAGTCTCTTGTTCACATTTTTAATCAAAAAAGTATTAGTCATAAAAAGACGAGTTCAAGTGTCCAAGTGTCTCCATTTAGAAGGCACAGTAATTGGATTAGCAATTCTGTTACCTGTTACCTGTCTTTTCCAAAAGCTACCCTTTGTACTGCTTACTCTATCCCTATTTATAAGCCTAAGATACGGAGCAACATGGAGTTCTCCATTCCAGCCCATGACGTGCTTTGCAGTCTAATTCTAATGGTGATTGGGAAACACTGAATCAGGAAGTGTGTTTCTGAAGGGATGCTAATTTAGAGCTCAAAATAGATTCAGTTGTTTTGAGTTTTAGATGATTGGAGACAGGGAATTTCTAAGCCTGGAAACTGAAAACTTCAGGAGCAACTTTCCTGTTCGGGGGCCTGAAAATTAAAAAAAAAAAAAAATGGATCTCATAAAAGTTTTAGCATGGTATTTCTGACAACTGCAAATTAGATAGCAGCATATCCAAAAATGACTTTCTGCAATGATCTATCATGGACCTGGGCAGAAGACTGAAAGGCAGGAAAAATACTTCACAAGGTGGTGAGCAATCACTACATGGGTTAAAAAACATGAGTATCCTCCAAGTACTCTATACGTGTGGTGTTGCTCATTCATCTGCCGTTTCAATTGTTTGAGCTTTGTTTTTGTCTGTAGTTTTATTATTTTTTTAAGAAAAAAACACCAATCTTTAAAAGCCTTTTGCCATCACCACACATGTAGCAATTTGCAATATCAAATACAACAATAGCACAGCTAGCAAAAGGGTTCTTAAAGCAGGGGTGTCCACAGCAAAGTAGCGGCATTGGAAAGTACTCGAGCTTCAGAAACAACCTTTTGGGGGCTCGATTTCACATCACTGAATCAATGAATAGTACACAATAAATGACCATTAACTTGTCTACACTACAAAAAACAGTGGCGAGCTTATTAAAGGTGTCCAGAGCTTTTTTTTTTTTTTTGCTTTTTGCTTTTTTAATGTAATCCTCCACAAACAATGGTAATTTATATTATAATTTTGACATAGAAAAATATATAGATTCAAACACTTAATACATAATACTTTTCACAACTGAATTTGTCTCTGTTTCCCCAACATCAAGGCCCCATGAACAACTCAAGCCAAAGCTAATTTGCTCCAACTGAACACCCCTGCTGCCTGTTGAAACGAGAGGGATTGTCACAGAATGATAGTCATTTATAAACAATACATTTAGAGAAAGCTCTGAAATACAGCCACTCAAGAACCAACCATTGGTGAGCAATTAAAATGAGCAGCTCCTGCTTCTTCGCAAGCCAGCGTGGTTTCTTTTTCTTCTTTCCCGAGACTGGTTTAGAGAACGATATCCTTCAGACGCTTCACGCCAGGGGACTCTTTGTCGCGACCCTCCTTCAGAATGGGCTTGACCTCATGCATGACTTTCTCGCTGTCGGCTCCACGGGGCTCAGCTTCAGAGGGACGAGAAGGGCCATTGTTGACGTTGCTGACGTACTGCTCCAGATCACGGGCCGGGGGAGCCAGCGCAATGGTGTAAGACACGGAAGGCTTGGTGGGCAGAGGGCTCTTAAGGTGGAGCGGGGAGGTGACAGGGCTAATGGCCTCACAGCCATTGCCCGCCTCCCGGATAGCGCTGTTGACCTTGGGGCTGCAGATGGTCACATCGACAGTCCTCTTGCCTTTCAGGGTGGGCCTCTCCTCAGCTGGGTGGTTGCTGACATCTTTCCCAAAGGTTGCGAAAGTCCGTTTGATGGGGCCGCAGTCGTCATAAGCCTCAACATCAGCAGCAGTAGCTTCAATGGACAGCGCGATGATGTTTCTCACGTGCTCAGGGGACTTGGAGCGGGTTGGCATCGGGTTGCGGGGCATCCAGCACCTGTCAGAGTGGCCAAGAATCCGGCATTCCTCCCTGCAATGAAAGCCTTCATTCTGATCTGTTTGGAAAAAACAAAAACAAACAAAAACGCATCAATTTCATCAGCTTTTCCCAGGAATCATTGTTACTCCCCAGTGTTCTGGTTTCTTAGGTATCCACAGGCCCTTCTGGGAAATGGCACTTTTAGATAGTCCTTTATTGCCTTTTGGGACAAGTGTGAAGAATTGGATTTTTAAAAGGCTGTAGATCTTCTCCTATGTACTCCCCTTTAAAATTTTTTGTTGCTGTTCCCACTGCTGACAAAACAAAAAACCTAAAGGGAAACATGTTATGATGAAAAAATACATTTTTTAAAAAGTTTATTCCGGGTGTCAAGGTGCTGAGAGTCAGCAATTTTATCAACAGCTCCTGCTAAAAATCACCTGTGTTTGAAACTGGATTCAGCAGAAGAGAGAATGGAGGCAGGGCAGGGAATCCAACAGTCAGTATATCTAAGAAGGCTCGGCCATATTTTTGAGCAACAGCACTGCCAACCACCCTTCCACTCTACCCATCACTGATACACGGGGCTTCATTTAAGTTTAGATTGGTATCATACTCTCTTTGCAAACCAACCACATCCCTTCTTTCTGACCACAAGTCCTGCCAGCCTATCTCCTCACTATGCCATTTCCATAACTTGATTTCCCATCAGAAGGAATATACTGAGATCTCTTCCTTCCACCTGACCCATAAGCTTCAATTGGCCCTATGCACACATCAGTCCTATGTGGGGCATTATTAATTAGACCCAACTAGTCATCCTTCCTTATCTTTGCCTGCAGTTTTTTCAAGGCAATATTTCTTTTTTTTTTTTTTTAAAAATTTATTGAAGTATAATTTACATTTCATGCCATTACTAATTCAATTTAAATTCTACTTCAATAAATTTGTTAAAAAAAAGAAAAAAGAAATAGGTCAATATTTCTTAAAATAAAGAAATCTTTCATAGATTACTTTAACCCTATCATAGAAGATCTCATTAGCTGCTACACATCCGATAAAGGCTGATAACAAGAATCTATATAGAACTTAAGAAAATTCATAAGAAAAAAACAAACAACACCATCAAAAAGTGGGCAAAGGACATGAACTGAAACTTTTCAAAAGAAGACAGAATAATGGCTAGCAAACGTACAAAAAAGTGCTCAACATTTCTAATCATCAGGGAAATGCAAACCAAAACCACAATGAGATATCACCTAACTGCAGTGAGAATGGCTTTTATCAAAAAGTCCCAAAACAACAAATGCTGGCATGGATGTAGAGAGATAGGAACACTCTTACACTGCTAGTGGGCCTGCAAATTAATACAACCCCTGTGGAAAGTAATTTGGAGGTATCTCAAAGAGCTAAAAAGAGAAATGCCATTTGATCCAGCAATCCCACTACTAGGCATCTACCCAAAGGGGGGAAAAAACATTCTATAATAAATACATCTGCACTCGAATGTTTATGGCAGCACAATTCACAATTGCAAAGTTGTGGAAACAACCCAAGTGCCCGTCAATTCATGAGTGGATTATTAAAATGTGGTATTTATATACCATGGAATACTACTCCACTACAAAAAACAATGGTGATATAGCACCTCTTATACTATCCTGGATAGAGCTTGAGCCCATCCTTCAAAGTGAAGTATCACAAGAATGGAAAAACAAGCACCACATGTACTCGCCATCAAATTGGTGCTAACTGATCAACACTAAGGTACTCACATGGAAGTAATATTCACTGGGTGCCGGTCAGGTTGGGGGTTGGGGGGCTGGGTAAACTCACAACTAATGGATGCAGTGTGTACTGTATGGGGGAAGGGCAAGCTTGAAGCCCTCACTTGGGTGAGGCAAAGGCATTATATGTAATCAAAATGTTTGTACCCCCATAATATTCTGAAATAAAAACAATTATTTTAGGTACCACTAATAAAAATAAAATGCTGATCATTAAACTCTGAAAAAAAAGATCTTAGCAGTTAGAATTCATAATTATTGGGAGACATGTCTTTTTCTTTTCAGGTCAAGTTCATTAAGGGTTAAGGCTTCAATTTGGCTCTCAGAGGGGCTTTCTACACACGCTTCGCCAAAGCATGGACCCAGGGTTGACTTCTGCCTGTCCATTGGAAAACTTTTAATCAAGGTGCCTGGTTTATAGCCCTAGTTTTCTAGATTCATTTTTATTTATGTTACATTCTTACATGAGGATGACCTAATGAAAATTTTTATCACTTTGCACAATGCATCAAAATATGAGCAGCTTAACATTTACAGAAAACCTTGGGGCAGGATCAGAGGAGGCGGGAAGACTAGGATATTGGAAAGACTATATATATATACACAGATACACACATATATATATGCATGAAAAAAAGTTGAAAATGTATGCTGTGACTGCTTTTTTTGCAGGGGAAGAGAAGTCTGCAATTCATGGTCTTGCCTGACATTAGTCTGTATATAACATACCTTCCTTGTACACTTGTATTTCTATTTTTTGGTGTGTTATGTTTGCTTCTTGATTGTTTTTTAAAGAGCAAATGGCATAGCAAAGCAAGATATTGCTCTGCCTCATTCATCGAAGGTTCTCTGGTGAAGGGACACAAGGGAGAGGGCTCAAGGAGTAATGGCTAAATCGGTTGTATACTTCATCATTTGGAGAAAAGGCATTGGAAGCAGTTAAATGTCACGGATCTAATCCAAGCTGAATCAAGATTTCAACACAATTCTAGGCATGGCCCGTAACCTCATTTAAGCTACTTAAAAGCCAACTAAAGATAAGACCTCTTCAGTGTACCTGGACAACAATTTGCCAATTTATCTTTAAGATGGACATTTTTCAGCACCCTTTTGGTGCTGGGGAATGAAACACTCAGAATTTTACAGAGTTGGAACCAAATAACAAATGAGTGACATAATCAACAAGACAAGTGCCTTCCACATAGATAGAACAATGCTTCTGCAAACTCCAACACAGTTCCACATCAGCTTCCAAGGCTACCTCTGCAAAATGAAGGGTTTGTCAAAGCCCTTTCTCTGCCCTTTCCCTGCAAACTCTCAGTGCTGCCATTGGATACACTGCCATCATTCAACATGCATATGTTCCTGGGAGGCTGAAAATATGAAAGTAAAGGAAACATGTTAGGACCTACTTGGGAAACACTTTGTGTAGACTCAAACAGTATGAGTGGAAGAGTTGATCCACCTTTAATCTGTTTCCTCCAAATCTAGCACTTTCCCCAAAAGGTCCCAGAATCTCTCTAGTAGTAGAGCATAAATCACATCTTTAGAGTTTCCCAATAAGATGTTTCTGCCTCTCCGTCTCCTCTGGGGGCAATCTCATAACTTTCCAAGTAATAGATCTAAAGAATTCGTGTGAGTGTTTGAGGATAGAAAGTAAGGATGTACAAGTGGGGGGAAAGTTCAGTAGTTGATTTCCATTTCTCCAAATCAGAGAGAAAAACCCTAGAAGCCAATAAAAAAAATGTCCAGAAGGCTGTGACATCTCTATCCTTTTTGTCCCTAACTTAGGGCATAAAAGCATAAAGGCCTTAGCCTTTGAGTCCTAAAACCATGGCATGTGACCAGCTATGAAAAGAAAATCCCGGCTGATCTTAAGACTGTATTATACCCCACTTGCCCACACTTCTAAAGCAGAACAATAGTGAACTACATACAATCAAGTACAATCTGCCCAATATGCTTGATACAAAGCTTTTCTTCCTTTTAGCTTTTAGTATTAAGTGGCTGTCTTTAAATTTTCAAATGCAGCTTTTTTCAACACCATTCAATAGGAGAATGTCATCTATGTATCACCCTGAATCCAAGTACAGTGTTCCTTCCCTATATTACGCTGCCTCAAATGAACAGTATGAGGGGACCTGGATCCCTAGCATACAGGGAGAGAGAACAGAAACCCCTGATACAGACACCTCCGAGATCTCATGAATCTAGGAAGACCACAGCAGGAAACTCGTTCTTCTCAGAGGCTTCTCTGTCTGCAGAGATACTATTTGCCTTCAGCTTACCTACTGTTTAAATGAAAAAAACACTGTCTGGGAAAAGGGAAAGGTAAACTAACTCAGCGCCTCCAAGAATGCAATCAGGCTAAGCCTACCCACCAATCTCACTAAACCTACCTCAGCCCTATATGAGCTAGAATAATATGCAATTTTCTCAGATCAATTATGTGAACTTATTATATGCACTGCTCTTACTTCATGCAAGTGAAGACTTGAATCTAAGAGACTCTTTTACTCACGGTGTCTCATCCCTGGCTTAGATTTGACATCTGTATTTCCTTAAGTTCTTACCAAGGGCAGTGAGATGCTGTTTATTATTTTTGGTTTCAAACAACACTTCATGACATTTGTGTCAATAAAATTAAAATGGAATCTAACCTAGCTTTAAAGTGTTTATAGCCATTTTATATATGAAAGAAAACATCGTTAATATAGACAGGCAGGAAGAACATCTCTGCCCAGCACAAGGTAACTTACATTCATAAATGCACTACAAATGAATTACCTTTCAAAAATCGAAACTTCAGTTTAGTAAAGAAATTAAGTCTGTATTAAAAGTGGGAAAGTCACAATACAAACCCCCTCAAGAATAGCAATGAATATATGTGGTGTTTGTTTTTCCATTCTTTTCTTCACTTAGAAGAAAACCAAAATGTGTATACCCCTGTAATAGTCAGAAAAAAATAAATAAACAAAATTTTGAAGTGTTAAAAAAACAAAGGATACCAATGAAGACAGAGTAGATATAAAAAAAAATCAGAGAGACTACTTCTGGAATTCTATAGAACTGGTAAAGATTATGTGCTGGCTGTCATGTACTATAGCAGCTAGCGATGGAGGTATGTGGCTAGAGAGGAACCACTTTGTATCATCACAAATAGACTGTAAATACCCTGAATTGATCACTATGCATTCTACATATAACAAAATTTCACATGTACCTCATAAATTTGTGCAACTAAAAAGAAAACAAAATGACGCTGTCTCCAGCTGAAACAGGGGGAAGCTAAAAATTCACTAATTCCCTGCTAAGATTACTCTTGTAAGCCTATCTGTGACTTGATACTTTACTACATCTTTATCTGAAAGTATTGGTCTGAATATAGGCAAAACAAAATTTAAGATTCTAAAATCCACACATAGTTGTGGAAATACAAACACAATATCATGTACAGATGAATGAATGCAGGTATCTTTAATTCAAACATACACATGATCAGGGTTGACTGATGAATTTGCAAATTGGTCTTTCATGAATCTGAAATTGTCCCTAGAATCTGGGGAAAAAAGAGAGAGAGAGCACATAATTTGGAGGAGGGACACAAATCTTGAGGCCAGAGGCCAGAGAACACCTTAGTTCAAAACAGATATGATTATTTTAGACCAAAAAAAGAAAAATACAGAGGAAAGAGCAAGTTTCTTCAATCTAGATAGTAATAAGTATTTGGGGGTCACAATTTGTCATTAGGGACCATGGTGAGAGAATTCTAAAACCTCTGGCAAAAAATAATTAAATCTTAAAAGCATCAGTTTTATGACGGTGTGGAAAGTATACGTGGTAGTAATGACTAAGTCATGATGGATAAGGAAGTAATTCAAATAGAAAAAGACCAGAATATGTTATTTTGTGCAAATAATAGCAAAACTTTATGTAGCAATTACTACTGTTTTCAGGATGTGAAACTGCTATCTCTTCAGATGTGGGCAAACAATGTGCTTCCACACTAGAAAGAGCCTCCCATGGTCCCAACAAAAGCAATAAAAGAAAATGATGGAAACACCATACCAGGCTTTGCTAAAACTTTCAAAGTCCTGATGGAATAGAGGAGCTAAGAGACTGTTGGGTTTATATAGATGTCCAGTCACAATGGATGTGTTCAATAATGCTAGGAGTTCTTTACTGTGATTCAGAGTTTGGGTGTATTAACTCAAAAATCCTAATGATCACAGACAAAAATCCAACACTAAAATAGTTCAAGGTTACAGTTACAAGAGCAATGTGCCTCCTCTTCAGAACTGATCTGCAACCAATGAGGCAGAAAGGAAAAGTTAAAGTGAGTGCCAGTTCCTGAGAGCTCAAGTAGTTGGCTACTTCTAAGTGGCAGCAGTAATACAACCTATACGCAAGTGATGTGTAAATCAGAAAAGCTTCCTGGATTGTCCTCTTATATATCTTCTTAGCTTAGTCTGCATCACCCCATGAGCGAGAAAATCTATGACCAAAGCAGGACCAATTTTTGTGAGATATAATGGAAGGGACTGTGGCAATGATTATGAAGTTAAGTGCTATTAAAATTGGTCACATGCACCTAATCAAGAAAACATAATTGTTGAGAAGTACATGCCTCCTAGACATACCCCCTAGACATACCTAACTCCTACTCATCTGAAGCAGAGATAACTAATTTCCTGTTCAATATCCTTATCTATTTCTGTTAATTAGAAACAGAGCCCCACTTCTGTTAGGGGTGGTGATGCGCTCAGCTAAAATAAACCCCTACATTTCTTAGCCTCCCTTGTAGACAGAGGAGGCCGTATAACATAAGATTGGGCCAATGTTATGAAGGCAGGATGTCAAGAAAGCTTAAAAATGGGGAGCTGACTAACTGGGAGACCATTTTGTCCTTATTCTTTCCTGCTTTGTCCTGTCTGGAGTGGAGACATAATGGCTGGAGCTGCAACATCCATCTTACTACCATGAGGCATTTTACAAGACCCTAAGGATGGAAGCCATGTGCCTGTGGGTGGCAGAATAGAAAGATATAAGGACCTTAGGTTATTAAAGATATTATAAAGCCACCTCCACCAGACTTGAATTTCTATTAATAAGAAAAATAAATCTCCTTCTTATTTAAGCCACTAATTTATTTTCTTTACTAGGGGAAGGGGGTCTTTATAACTAATAGTTAAACACAATTCATTACTGATACGTTATCCTTGAAGTCTCATCTAAAATTTCGCTTCCTTGTGGAGTCCTTCTCTGATCCCTCAGACTAAGGTAGGTCTCACAGAATCTCGCTTGTATAGCACTCATCACATTTGTAATTACAGTTAACCCTTGAACAACAAAGGTTTGAACTGCACAGGTCCATTTACATGCAGATTTTTAAAATAAATACAGTCAGCCTTCTGCATCCTCAAGCAAATGCAGATCAAAAATACAGTACTCATGGGATGCAAAACCCACAGATACTGAGGGCTGTCTTTTCACATCCACGCCTACCTCCCAATTCTGCAGGGCCAACTGAGGGGTTTGAGTATGCACAGATTTTAGTATCTATGAAGGTCCAGGAAACCAATCCCCCATGGAATACTGAGGGATGACTGAATTTGTTTAATGTCTATATTCTTCTGCTAGCTTTTAAGCTCTAGATGGACAAAGATTAGACCTGTCTTATTTCCTCCACACCCACCGAACCTAGCAAAGAGTGTAGCACAGAGCAGGTGGTCAATAACGGTTTAATTTAATTGAACGAAAAATGTACAGAAAGAACAAAGAATCTTGGTCAACACCCCAGACACTGTGCCGCTGATGCAACTCCTAAAGGTGGAAATAACTATTCTATCTAGTGTAAACACTATAGAAACCTACAAAGTAAACTCTGTAGCTTTGTCAGAGGCAGTAAAGTAAATGTAGAACTTGAGACACATTAAAGTCAAGTGTCATCTTAGACTCTGAGTGGTTCCCTGAACACTATGTGCAGACCTTAAAAAGATCTAGCACGCTTTGATGTCCAGTTGAAAATACATTTGCCGTGTACCTGCGAGTTTTCTGTTCTAACAATAGCTAATGGGGCCTTTACTGTGATGAACTAACAATACAATAAGCAGAAGAGTCTAGTCTGTGAGCTGAATGTGTTGTTCAAATAGCAAGCACCAATAATATTTCTTGGCATCAAATAAGATTGTTCTTAATTCCTATAAAATACAAGCCAAAAATGGGACCTATGATGAGCCTTTCAGACTCACTACAGATGCTGACTTTTTCTGGCAAAACTAATACTCTAGTCAAATATGCCAGGGAATTACCAAAGGAAAGACTTATCCAGAAAAGACTTCTTAAAAGCATCTGAAGGCCTGCAGAGTCAGGAGAAAGAACATTGATCCTGTTTCTGTAACTTAACAAGGCAGGCAGAGTAGCAATGGGCTAAATGGGAAAGAAAGGGAGGAAAGAAGGAGAAGAAAGAAGGAGGGAAAGAAGGAGAAGAGCAGGAAGTACTACCTAGGGCTAGGCTTTAGACATTTCATCTGATTTTGATGTGATTGACATCTTGAGGACTGGGCTTCTTTTGGGTATTTAGGTACCATTTGAAAATATCTGTTAAGCATCTAGCAAAAATTTAATAAGGACTCAATGACAACATCTTAGAGCCCTCTCAGACTATAATGCTGGGGGGAGTTTACATTTACTTCCTAAAGTAAAATTTTAGCAAGAAAAGATGGGGTCCCATCTGTAAAACATTCAAGGGAACACCAGTGAAGGCTGAGAGATTTTTAGAGACTCATAAACCAATGATATCAAGCTATCCTGTAGCCACTCCAGTGTGACAAGCAGCACATCACAAATTATAGTACAAACAGCTACTTGTCTCTTTCTCACTCCCTTCTTCCCTTTCTTTCAGCACTTTTCCCATTTTGGTTCCTCCCTAACACTTTCTTTTTGTTCTCCTGTTTCCTAGCCTCCTGCTTATTAGCAGTCCTTCTTTTAGCACTATGGACTGACTGACAGACAGACAGCAGGCAGAAGGAATAAGATTGAAAACACCTCTGTGGTATTATTTGACAGCTGCTGAAGAAGCACTATCCAAAAACCAGCCCTTATAACATGGAGAAAAATTCCCACATTTTTCATTCATCTGTGTACATGCGTAAAGAAATGCCTGTTAAAATAAGAGGATCCACTACCAAATTGGTATTATCAGATTTTCTTTGGTCATGTAGCAGAGCCCTGAGTGATGGGGATCCAGGATATGGGAGTTCTGATAGGGTAAGAAATGCTAGAAATGTGTGGAGGTGGAGATGTTTCAGGGAGGGTAAAGGGTGAGGGTGGGATGTGGGAACAAAGTTCCTGAGACTGGCAAAGGGATGTTGCCAAAAGAGAGAAGATTGGCAGAGAAAAAAGCCAGCCCTGATTAGCATAGCTTGGCATTTTCAGGATGGCTGATTAAACAGCAGGAATTCTAAGAAGTTTAGTTTTAGCTTGAAATAGGGAGGGTGGCTGAAAAGACTGATGAGCCCCAACCTTTTCCTGGACCATTTGACAGATCAGCATGGGTTAGCAAGTGCCACCCAGCATTTGGCCTCTATGATGCCAAATGGCACACAGGCCTCTCCCCTCATTCACAGTCTATGCACCGGAAATTCACTTACTCCAAGTGCAACAAGCAAATAGATTAAAAAGATGCCTCTTTCAGAATTCAAAGCAATTGAATTATCTTCAACGGAATCTTTAGTGCTGAGCTGGTCGAAGAGACAAAGTTAAAACATACTGAAGTATAAGTGCTTGAGAATTTAATATTTATGATAGATGAGAATGTGGCATGTACAGTCATACAATCCAAGTTGCAATTTGGGCAATCACAATAGTTCCTGGAGTTTTCATTTTTGTACTGGGGCTCAATTCAATTCAATCCATAAAGAAGAGATTTCAAGACATGTATAAGTATAAATCATTTGTGCTGATGCATGGGGAGCAAGGAAATGAAGCAGAAGGCTGCCTGGAAAATTGAGACTAAGAAATAAGAGGTGCTGACAGTGACTGAGATAAGCACAGATTGACTAGACTGGAATCTTTGTATTTTGGCTTCTGTGATGGAGAAAATTATCCGACAAAGTGCTGAACTTCATCTAGGTGCTTAGAAACCATTTGAAAAGGCATCTTTATAAGTAAATATGAGGTGACACAGAAGACCAATGAACTATTCCCCAAAAAAGTGGAACACTGAGATACAACTCTGAGCAACATGGGATCGTTTTTGAAAGTTTTATTCTAAGATGCCCACAGAATTAAGTCCCTTAGCTTATATCCGTTGGAAACCTATAACACCTACTCACCTCTCTGAAGAGTTCAAACCAGTTGTTTGACTCCATGTAGATTAAAAACAGTCAGAAACATTCTGCAGGTAGTTATGCCACTGGGAAAACAGAGCCTTTTAGATCACACTTACAAGGAGCTCTGAAGCTAACGTTATCTCCAATTTGGTTTCACTCTTTCCTGGAAAGCAAGGAAATTACTAGCAGATCATCAGCTTGTGAAAAAGCCACTTTTATGATGGTCATGATCTTCTGGGAGAACACGTAGTAAGAGTGGCATAAATAAGGCTGATACAGAAAGGGAGAAGAGACAGAGCATGTTGGCCAAGAGAAAAATCTTCCCTTTTTTAATGAAAATTTAATGTTGAATGGATAAAAAGGCACTCAGCTGCTGGTGTTCCCCTTAACAGGAACTGACACTTCCTTCAGTCAAGTCCCAAGACGTTTAGTTTTGTAGAACAGGCAATGCTATACGTGAGTCAATGAAAAATGTTGCAACTCTAACATCTAAATTTTTTAAAGGTTTTTGACTACCAAAATATTTGTGAGACTGAGTGGGGAAGCTAAGAAACAGCATTACTAATTCTCCAAGCACTTCTTCCACATTTGAAAAATAAAGAGCTCGGTGAACCAATCTCTGTCTCTTGTAATGATTCAAAGGGATACTGTGTGTTGTGTCATCAACTCGCTAGTAATTGCTAGAAATGGTCACTGGAAGCAAATAGGAGTGTCCTAATAATAACATCTATTAGGCACCTAGGATGGACTCCTTGTTGCCAACAAAAGCCTGGTAGAAAAATCTGGCATTATTTTGATATTTCAGTGTAACTTCAGCAACCATCTGGAATACTGTAGTTGTGGTGACACTGCTTCTGGGTACAGCAAACACCACAATCATTAAAAAAAATTCATTTCAAATGTCTTCCTGGAAGCTAAGAAATTTTACAGCAGTTTTAATCCTTCCTCTTTTCAACAAAGAAAAGCTCAGTTCCAGACAAATTAAAAGTAAATTGATTGCCTTGGGGGAATCTATTCA
This sequence comes from Lepilemur ruficaudatus, assembly GCA_963574885.1. Lineage (NCBI taxonomy): Eukaryota > Metazoa > Chordata > Mammalia > Primates > Lepilemuridae > Lepilemur > Lepilemur ruficaudatus. The sequence goes on along the minus strand of CAUYRT010008491.1, from coordinate 4,567 downwards.
AATATTACTTTTCCATGTTAGAAATCTTTCTTCCTAAAACGTTGAGAAAGCGAGACACAAAGAGAGCATGAGAGAGAAAGAGAGAGAGAGAGGGAGAGAGCAAAATTTTGGGTGGGGGAGCAACATGGATTATGGAGATAAAGGGTGTGAAAGTGCTAGAAGCCAATACTGTATATGAAAAAGACAAGCTATAGCAACAGAGGAAGAGTGAGAGACAACCCAAACCATTAAATCTTTGTTTGCAAAACCAGGTAGAAATCAACTTAAAATAAAATGCAAATGTGTCACTGGGGTGCAGGCCTAACATTTGTGCTGGAATTTATGAATAATAACTATGAATAATGAATACCAAAATTGAAGGGATCAAATGCCACCTTCTATGTTTACTTGTCATCATCCATCTTTCATGGACAATGCTCAGTTTTATTCTTCTGCTCTTTTCCTTAAAATTTACTTAGAATTATTCTTATTCCAGTTGTCCAATTACTCATACTAGTAGGAGAAAGCAAGCTATATTTTTTCGGGGTGTTGCCTCAAAAGCAGTTACACAAATTCAGAAGAGAGGCCAATTAATCTATTCTTTGAGGAAACGTAATAATTTGAAGGCATCTATACTTGTCCCCATGTCCTTATAGGAAGAAAATATCCATTACATCGTTAGCACATGGAAGTTCCAGTATGACCCCCTGGCCACCAGCTTGCCCTATTCTTCTCTGATAGAGAGAATGGCTCTTCCATCTGAAGCATCAGGGAAGTCTTTAAATCTAGTTGGGTCACAGCTGTGAGGACTTTTTCTGAGTTGGCTCAAACCTTTGCATATAAGAGTAGCAGAAGGCTCTCCAGTTGAGATGACCTGAGTTAAGACACTCTGCCATAGCTCTTGAAAAAATCTACATGGGAGCTGATGTATAGTAAGCCTGAACCACGGCCACAAAATTTCTCTCTCTCTCTCTCTCTCTCTGTCTGTCTATATATATATATACATATATATACACACACACACACATACATGCATACATATATATACACACATACAAACATATATATCACTACTACCACCAACACCAGTCCTCATCAGTCTTAATAGTCATTTCCTTTCACAAATTAAAACAACAGAACAAATCAAAAGATTACTGAAAACCAGGCTGGTTAATTTAAATGCTCTTTCCATTTGCGGATCATACATCTTTACACCCTTGGAGTAATCTGTCTTTCCAAAACATTGCATCTCCTGAACTCCAATTTTATTGTATTTTTCCCTTGCTGGTTAAAATGCCTATACTTCATGGCTGGGTCTGTGAAGCATGGGGGGGGCGGCTAATGAAGGAATGCCATGCTGTGGTGGAAAAATCCATGAGGACTCTAGTTCTGTGTATAGAGAGCAAGACAATACTGGGAGTAGAGAATATGAAGCTTCATTCCAGCCTGCATGATTTCCATTCTCTGAGATTTCAATTTGGCAGTTACAAGAGGGAGGGTGTGCACTTGTTTAATATAAGATGTTGGACTCTAGCATAAAAATATTCTAAGAGTAAATGGAAATTATTAATTAAAAAAAAAAGTCTTCTTTGGCCCTAGAGCTTTCTTATCCTCTTAATTCTACTTTACAATCTTTTTTTATTTGCTTTTATCAGTTAGTGAACAGCAAATAATCTGGCTTGTTATTAAAACTGCAGAAAAAATAATCAGCTTTGGCAAAATGCAAACGGCGCCTAGTGGAAGAGCTAAGAATCATCTGCTCGTATATTAAGACATGGCACAACTCCTTTATCTATCCTAATGGCCCTGGATCAGTCGATGGCAGGGGGAGGGGTAGAAAAAGGTTGGAAAGGAGAAGAGAGTGGGGCAGATGCACAATTATATTTTAAAACCTCCTACTGGCATTCAAAGAGCTCTCTGCTGTTAATCACTCACTCACACACACACACACACACACACACACACACACACACGGTCTGCACAGAATTGTAATGCTGACATAGCTTCCTGGATAAGATGCTTATAGGACACTAACAAACAAGGACATTGACGAATGGTTTTTATTCTCCTGGGGAATCTTTGTCCCCCTTTTTTCCAGAGTTTATGCAAACTGAAAAGTTTATATTTTTAACACCCTGTTGTCCGTTCCAATATGGGAGGTCAGCAATATTTCAACAAAGAAACCACTCATGAGTAATGATTTTACGGAGACAAGACTGGGGAAACGAACTGTTTGAAATGAGTCTAATTCCTTGTGTGACAGCTAATAAAAAGAAACATCTGAACACAGTGCTTGAGAAGCATTTTTGTACTGTTCAACAGACTGAAAATAATACCCTTTTTTCTGGTCTGCATTACCATTAATAACAGCCTTCCCTTCTGGTCATGTGTGTTTATAAAGGGAATGAAGATTGATACCAAGAGCTCTGCACCACCCAACTAGACACAGACTGTCCAGATGATTATTTTTTTTAGCACAAACTGACTTTAATTTTTAAAAGTAAAATGAATCATAGTCTCTAAATGTTTGGGAAATTACTTGGGAACTGTGAAGAAGCGAGAAAATTTTCAAGGTGGCTCTCAGAAAGATTGTTAGGAAAGTAAAAGGTGATGTTCATATCTTGCCTTTATTGAAGGAAGCTCTTGAATCCTCCTGAGAGGAAATCTTCCATCTGTTTTGTTTACTTTCTCCTGACCACACCCTGAAGATTTTCCAGAGCAGGGAAATAGTAGATTGGTTATGCACTAGATAGAATAATCCATGAACTGCATGTTGTCAGCTCCCCCAGTGTATTCAAGATGGAATTGCCTTTTAAAAAATTTCAACATATTCACAGGCATTGCATAAAGAAAGGTTCCCCTGGAGTTCAATGAACCTTTTATTCCAACCTATAAATAATAAGTGCTTTCATTAATTAATTCCCATTTTTCTTCTCAACTCCCTTGTCTCCATTCCATAGTGTTCAACTTATCTCTGCCATGACCAAAATATCCTCTCATCTTCCCATTTAATACAGACCTCGTCTCTCTTCCTTTAGCTTTGTGGCCTTCCCTCATCACAGCAAATCTTTCTGATTAGAAACCTCCAAGGAAGCTACAGGGAGGCAATGAGAGACAACAGCAGTGGCTAAGTCTCTGCCAGAAAATCCGCCAATATGGAAAAAGTCTGTTCTCTGGGGCATTTCCTCCTTCCCACCAAAGAACCTTCAGAAAAAGTCTAACAGTTTGGTGTTGAGGGGGGGGAGGTCCTATTATTAGAAACAGCTGTGTCTGGAATTTCCTTAGCAGAATGTTACCAGCACCCTTTACAAGGAAAACAGAAGAATATTAACTGTACAACTACACAGTCTGTATACCCTATAAAAGGGCTCACATTTTGCTATTAGGAGAGTGAATGGTTAACATTTACTATAAAATAAAATCTCAAGTCTTACAATTCCCTCAAATTCTAAAAAGCTGCCATGAATTTTGCGTCTGCCAAAAAAAACCCAACAGGGTATTCAGTAAAGCACTCAACTATTTGCTCGTTGGAAACTCACAGGCTAATGTAACACTGGTCCTCTCCCATCCTTTACAACAAGATCATTGGGCCATCAGCCAAAACGTAGAGCAGTAAGCCTCATCTTGGTGAACTGGAATCTCTAGTGTCAGATAGAGTCAGCCTGACTAATGGGAACCACAGCTTGCCAAAATCTACAGCCTCCCTGTCTGTTACACCCATCAAATATGCTTAGAAGTCCCATGGCACAAGCCCAGCAGTCTACAGATCCCAATCAACTATCAATAGCTTAAGTGTAAGTGATTGTGAATGAAGTACAAGCCAAATGTGTTTCCCTTTTAGTTGCAGGAATTCCAGTGGTAACATGGCACCTATAATGTTCGTACCTAATGATTCAGACAAGCCTCCACGAGCTAAATGTTATGGGACGCTTTGCACATGCTGCAATTACAGCATTCAGCACAGCACTAATAGGCATTCCAGTCTCAAGTTCCAGGGACACCACATGGGCAGTATTGACAGGACCACCCCCTGCAGTTGAATATGATGGAATATGGAGGGGGTTCCCATATGCCCCGCTGGTAGTCTGGAGGCATATTTCTGCCTCTTCAGGCTCCCACAGCTAGTGAACAAAAGAATGCATATATAAACATGATAGCCTGAAACTCTCTAGTAAGCCTCTTATCTCCCTGACATTCCAATATTGCATCAGTAGTAATTTATTGAATTTTCCTCCTCTTTCTCTTCTTGAATACTTTCCATATGATTCAAACTCAGTACTCTACCCAACCTAGCTTTTCTTCTCAATCCAGAACTTCCCATTTTATAAAAGAATATTCTGTCTCAGAGACACTGCTTTGAAGTGAGCTGCTCAGAAAAATATTTTTTCATTAGCCAGCTATATCAGAAATGGATATGGCCGGGTGCAGTGGCTCATGCCTGTAATCCTAGCACTTTGGGAGGCTGAGGCGGGTGGGTCGCTCATGGTTAGGAGTTTGAAACCAGCCTGAGCAAGAGTGAGACCCCATCTGTACTAAAAATAGAAAAAATTAGGCAGGCATGGTAGTGCATGCCTGTAGTCCCAGCTAC
>CAUYRT010008489.1:0-49833 GCA_963574885.1 Lepilemur ruficaudatus | reverse complement strand
CAAAGCAAGCAAGAACCAACATGCACTTTGTGCTCATCAACCTCTTCTCCGAGAGCCTCAGGCTCGATGGATACTTCGCTCACCAAGAAACTGAGGAAAACAGTTTTATTAAATAATTTGTGGCCGGGCGCGGTGGCTCATGCCTGTAATCCTAGCACTCTGGGAGGCCCAGGCGGGTTGATCGCTGAAAGTCAGGAGTTCAAAACCAGCCTGAGCAAGAGCGAGACCCCATCTCTACTCAAAATAGAAAGAAATTAATTGGCCAACTAAAAATATATAAAAAAAATTAGCCGGGCATGGTGGCACATGCCTGTAGTCCCAGCTACTTGGGAGGCTGAGGCAGAAGGATCGCTTGAGCCCAGGAGTTTGAGGTTGCTGTGAGCTAGGCTGATGCCACGGCACTCACTCTAGCCCGGGCAACAGAGCGAGACTCTGTCTCAAAAAAAAAAAAAATATTATTGAATGAACAAAAAACAGAAGGCCCTACAGTAAGTGGTTTGCATATGAAAATGGTTGGAATACCATTCTGTCATTGAGAAATTGATGAATGGCAAGAACATTTTCTGTAGAAACATATCCACTTATGATACAACATTTTAGTAAACAATTTTAGAAGCTTTTGGGTTTCCCTGAATCTCATAGTAAACTGCATCATTGTTACCAATCCTTTCCATCTCTCTGAATCCCTCTTGCAATTCTGCTATAACCATGAGGAAAAAAAATGTTTCAAGTAGCCTTTTGATTCAAGAAAGAAGAGAGACATGCATGGTAGAACTTGGCGCAAGCTGCAGAGCCCACCCAGTTGAGTCCAGCCTAGATTGGCCAAACATGAGCTGACCTGCAAATATATAAATAAGGATAAATGTTATTTTAAGCCAGTGAGTTTTGGGGTAGTTTATAATACAGCATTATTGCAGCAATAGTTGACAGAGCCTCTCTCTCCCCTTCAAGAGTCTATGTACTGTATGGTAAGAAACCTCTGCTTTAGAATGTTTTATTATAAGTCCAGTATGCTTCGCTTGCTGTACAGATATTTTTAAAATTAGTCTCTGAATTCAATTTTAAATAAATCAAATGCTACATTTCCCACCAACTTATAATGTTTGAGGCATTTTATCTTCATTTCAACGATCTTCACCTCACATCAATTATGAAGACATTAGTTGTCTTTCTGTTCTTCAGTTTTTCTGAAGAGTAGCCCATCATGACCAACAAACATATAATTAAAATTATGAAGGGTGAATCTCTTTAAAGGATCCCTGCATTGTATCCATTTGTAAGTTGAAGAATCCTTCTGTAATAGGAACAATCTTCTCCTATCTATCTCTGATAAGATTGAATTTCTGACTCCTGGGTCTCTGGAAGCAGGGTACCTGAATTACTAAGCCTGCCTCTAGGCAAAGTACAGTATTTATCTTAATGTAAATCAAACATTTGATCATTTGTGGTTGCTAAAACTTTACTGTGATGCTTTACTCTAATTCCCTCTGAACAGTGTTCTATTTCCAGTTTACGTTTCTTTCCAGGAAGAAAGAAGACCAAACATGTCAGGGTTTGGCAGAATCCATTGCAATTATATGTCTGATTAATATTTATGGAATTTAATGGGCAGAAAACTGAAATGATTTCCAGTGCCAGTTCTGTCACCTGTTACCTGTGTGACTTTAGGAAATCACTTAGCCTCTCTGGGCCTGAGTTTCATCATCTGAAGAGTAAGGGAAAAGAGCTCCTTCAGGGAGGGGACCATGTTTTACTTCTTTTTATATTTTTACATAAGCAATAAATACAGAAGAAAGTTCAATATGAATAAGACAGAGAGACAGAAAAGCCAGAAATTGAGACAGACACAGACACAGACACAAACCAGTCTGTTTTTATTTAGTCCAATTCCAGGCTGGCCTGCAGCTACTGTGAGGTGATGAATATAAAGAGGAAGAACCAATTCAACCATTGTATCTCCAGTTAAATCTAATGATACTAACTTATGAAAAGAAACTGTGCTATTTCCGACTTGTATCTACCAATTGGCTAATTTCTTGCTACCTTTCACAAAAATCTTTTTTTGAGTCTATTTACTAAAACAGTAGAATCACAGTACAATATATCCAGCTTTGTGTAGTTTCCACAAAATAAAAGTTTTTAATTTTCTGTTCCTTTAAGGAAAACAATCTCTAACATTATATAGTAGTGACAATAACCGAGGTAGTTTGGGAGGTCACCAGACATTTATTGAGCTCCCAGGGAACTTTGAGTAATGTTGAGTGTAGGATATACAAGACATAAAAAGCATAACGTTTGCCCTGTAGAGATGCTTGTGATTTACTTGAGGTGTTCTTGACATGCTATTGAGTTCTCTAACTATATAAATCAATGTATTGGATAGCTAACATCTCTTATTTTCAGTAAATTTATATGAAATTTAAGCCATATACAATCATACACAATACCCTTTTAATTAATTTTACAAAGCACAATGTCCAAATCATAATGGATTTTCACATGAAAGCCATTATGTCTAAATTTGCTATTGCAAGGAAGCATATTAGATATATTTCTTTAAAAAACTAAGTTATAAAAAAGCAAGCCAAGTTCTAGGAGGCTAAAAGTATAATATCATGCATGACAAAGAACATTTGCATATCACTTATATAATCTGATTGTGTTTAAATAATGATGAGATGGAGGAAATAATGTCCACATTTTATAGGTAAAGAAACTAAAGCTCCAAAATCTTAAGTAGCTCCAAAATCTTAAGTAATGCTACCATGATTTTCAAGGTATCACTTGGCAGAGGAAGGGTTAATCTCAAGTTTGACTGGCATCACTGGATTCTGCTCCAGAAGCATGACCATGCAGAGAAAATTCCAGAGATTTAAAAAAAAAAAACTGTTAAAACATGCATTAATGTATTTGATCCCATATGTTAGGTAAATTAAAGAGTAATGTGATAAACAAAGCCATATGTTTAAATAACGATTAAAGAGCTCTTTCAATAAGTATAAAATACAAATCGTAAAAATCCTTACAATCCGTGGGATTGTAGATGTGATGAAATATCATCTAGCAGATGAGAAAAATGAGCATCAGTTGATTGTGTCTTATCACTTGAAGGCATAGAAACCAGATAATCAAGTTCAATAAGAAAGAGAGTTAAACTATATATTTTCCTCATAGAAAATCTGCACCCATAATGCAACAGGTTTGTGATCAAAGTTTCAGGTAGGTTTTTCCATATTTCTAATCTCTATAGAAGTGAGGTGCCATTACATATGGTTAGGTACCAACACAGAGGCCTAGCTAATAAGTGCTATGAACAGACACATGATAAGAGATCATTTTGAGCTGGAGTAGTTTTATAAATATTCATGGACACAGTAAAACATAAGTATCATCGTGTCATGGAGCCATGTATGAGTGGACTTGGATGGTTTTGAAGAGGAGGAAGGACATTCTAGGAAAAAAAATGGTTTAGACAAGGGTGAAACAGTAGGAATGAGCATGAGGTTGTCCAAGAACAGGGACAAAGCCCAGAAGGGTTTTAAGGGGAAGGGGAAAAATATAAGAACACATAAATATGTGTTGCATAAAATGTTGCACACACATCATCTACAGATTCACAGTCAGTATATGTAATGTTTGGTCAGATTTGCTTAGAACAAAGAGTCAGGTGGAATCAAAGAGAGTGTGTCTTTCTATTTCCATTCACACTCCTAATTTATAATCCAGAGATAGTTCCATTTATCTCTGAATCATGCCCTAAGAGAAGATAACTCTTTGAAGTTCAAAACAAAAACCAAAACACACTATATAATGATATTCAAAATAATGTTATTGAGAATGTAACACATATGTCACTCAATAGAAAGACACAGGAAAATATATTCAGGAGCAATAAACTTCAAGTTAAATAAATAGCATTAAAGCTTATAACAAAATTACAGACAAGTAATTCAAGCTCTCTCAAGGGCCCACATACTTCAAGGAAAACATCTTCCAATTATCATAAAAAGCTCTCTCCAATTTTCACAGTTCATCTATAACAGGCTGATTGCAAATGTAAAACGTATGGCTCAGGTAGTGCTGTATAGTCAGCTGTAACCATAACCTCCTGTGTAATGACAAGAACTGGAATAGCAGTATTACTACTTAAGCTATTTAATTCAGATTGCTTGGCATTTATACTGATTCTCCCACTGGAGGGGAAAAAACACAATATATTTATAATAAACAAGTATATTCTTATTATTAATCTTTTATCACACAAAAACCACTTACGAAAAAAAGGAATTGATAGCAGAAAAAGAAACAAAATGACTTTTTTGACTATAGTGCTAATAGAAGAATATCATTTTCTTAAATGTATTTCCTACAATTATCATCAATGGAGTACCTTCAAGGAAAAATAAAAATGAACAAAGAAAATGTTCAGCTCAGAGATTAAAGAAAGATATCTAAAAAAAGGTTAATGGGTGTCTGACTATTAAAAGCCTTTATGGGGAAAAAAGTCTATTGTAAAATTTCATTTATACAGTATCATTATACAAAACTGGCAGGGAATAAGAATTCTGGCTAAATGTCTGCTTTGCTAAGAATTAAGCAAAGGGCCAACTTCTCTGCCCAGACAAGGAAGTAGTACAGGCTGATGATAGGCCAGCCATATTTTGGAGCAAACTTGAAATTTTGTGGGTATGCCCATGTCCTCAGGGAGCCCAGTGACCTGGTCTAGGAGGATCATATTCCTCATCAACATATGATTTAGTGTTTAAGGACCCTTTTCTTTGTTTTATCATTCATTAACACACCCACTTAAGTATTAACCCCTACCATGAGTCAGCCTCTGCAAGGTCAGTTCATTTAAGAAGCTCACGATCTAGTGAAAAAGACAGATACACAAGGAAATAAAGATCACATCTACCTAGGAGATGAAGGTGAGGGAAGTTGGGGAAAAGTCAATAAATATTATCTTCCAAAAAGAAATGACCCTTAAGTCTTAATAGAGGAGAAGGTGCTCTCTAAGCAGACAAGGAGAAGAAGAAAAAAATCCAAACGGAAGAAAGAACATGAATAAAATCCCAGAGGCATGACCAGTCATGGTGCTTCAGGAAACTTGATGTCATGCCTAATAAATAAAACTTGGGTTTAGCTCAGGATCCCCATTTACCCTTAAAAAATTTAATATGGCCCAAACACCCTAATATCTGGCAGTTCTCAGTAATCAAAATTTTGCTATATCCAAGTAATATTTTTCAACATTGTATAACAGATAAATAATTTGATGTACTAAACAGCAAGAGACATGGAAGGATAAAAGACCTTCAACCAACTTCAAATATGTACTTATCCTATGACTTTAAAACCAGAGGTTCTTGATAACCAAGTTAAGACTGAGATTTTGACTCCCCTCTACGTGAGTGGCAGCCATGGGGTCCTGGAAACAGGGTGGGAAGGAGAGATTCCCCACAGGACTTCTGCTGGGTTACATATAGGACATTCCCATAGGGTTTGAGGGATAAATTCAAAGCCTCACAGGCCAATGTTAACCTTCAGTTCCCTCTCGCTCTTTGGTTAGGGAACTGGAGCCATTTCATCTATCCTTCTCCCAGAAGCCCTAGGGCCAGTGTCAAGTAAATTGTGTATAGAATTTCAGAATACTATCCTATCTTAGCCCAATATTGCTTTCCAAATTACTCTACAATTCACTAGTAGTCTAGGGGTCTTATTGGCCTAAAGAATATAAGGCTACTTCTAGATTCACTCACTCTTCAATGTCATAAGGTTTCAGAGTAGATAATGATCATTTAAAAATGTGTTCAAAGCAATAGTATGTAGCTAACATAGGCCTTTTGGATAAAGTTTATCATTCCTAACTCTGTCTTTTGACCTCGCACATTGATGCATTTCAACAAAGTGCCAAAAAGCAATTTGGAGAAATGGTTGATGATATCCTTATCATACCCAAGCTCAGTCCTGAGTTGTGGGCAGTTTGTATTGGTACGGTGATCAAATTAACTTTTCTTTTTACTTATGGAAGGCAATCCATAGAATGACATAGCAAAAATTTGCAAACACTCCTTTTTGGACGGCCATTCCAGATAAACTAAGGTTTCCTTCACCATATTCTTCCCACATGTGAAACTTCTACATTCACTGAACCAGGGCTCTCCCCCTTCCCCTAGCCCAAAAATAAAAGTGATTCTGGAGAGCATGACATACACACTTTGGTGTTTGAGTTACTGTTTTTAATGCTTCTTGATGTCTTATATATGTGTTCAGAGTAGTACTGTATCTCTTAGACATGAAGCTCCCAGAGGGCAGAGGTTCTGTCTCTGTTATTTCTTGGTATAATTAATGTATCAGAAAACAGCATAAACAACTAGGTACTTAATCAATGCCTTAATGCTTTGGGATTAGTGTATAGATAGGGTGACTGTGTAATTGATCATTCAAACTCGGGCACTTTTGAAAGTGCATGAAGACACTATTAATAATTATGCTGAAACAATAGGCATAAACCAGGACTGTTCTGGGAAAACCATGATGTTATAATTACCGGTTTAATTCAAAAGGAGGATTCTCCTTTAGAGATAGATCTCTTAAAATCATAAAAGTATTTTGAGTCAGACATTATTTTCAAACAGGAGAGAATATAAATCCTTTCAAAATGACTCAAAAAGAATAAAATTGGGTGTTTTCACTTATATACACTGAATTCTCTTTGCAGATATTGTAGGCTAGTAGGTCATCTCTCTTACAATTAATTTTTGATTTAGTGTATACTATGACACCTCATTCCAACTCTGATTGAAGTTAGTACATCTATCAATGGGAAAAATAGTGAGGAAAAAACAATAGACACATAATTTTGACGCAAACAGTACAAAAGCAATATATGTAACCAAAATGTTTATACCCCTGTAATATTCTGAAATAAAATTAAAAACAATAGATAGACATTGCAATAGGCATCCATTCTGCTTTCTTTCTTGAAAGGCTGCCACTTAGAGCCATTAGTTCATAAAGCATATTCACATTTCCAGTAAGGTAATCAGTTTCACAAATTTGCCATTTTCACCCAAGCAGCCAAACTTTCATTTGTATTTATCGAAGGAGAAGCTCTGAATTAGTTTTTTCAAAACAGATTTAACGAGTTTTTTTTAAAAAAAGAACACACAGAGATTTGCTATCTATTCTTCTTTCTAATTCTTTCACATTTATTTTATCTGGTTATCCATCAAGTACTCTAGCAGTTACATTCTTTAAACTCCAGGAAAACCTTCCAAATAAAACTCTTGGCTGGAAACTGAGTTATAAAATATATATATTTGTTTGACTAACATTAAATTGAGAATGACCAGTTAAAGATATATCTAAGACTCTTATTTCATTTTGTTTGTTCCCTTCCCTGCTGTCACCATACTACCAAGGCAATAACAGATCATAAGACTTTAACAAAAATAATGGTGAGAAAATCCAGAGTAGGATGAAAATCATTTGGTTTTAGCACTGGCTCTACAGACAAGAGGTGATGTCTGAAGTCATTTTTTCTATTATACTATGCCATTTCTATAAGGTCATCTCAGTAACTGGATACGGATACATTAAGCCCTGGCCTATTCATGCTCCTTCCAATCATGCAAGCCTGAGCATCTTAAATGATCCTGTTTTTTCTTATCTCCTGACAATTTACAAAGGGGTAAGGAAGGGATGGAGAAGCACAATATTTTAAATCAAATATTCAGATTAATTTAAGACTAAAGCCCAAAGCTTCCATCAAACTACATGAAAGGCAATGTAGAAAAATGTTACCTGGCAGCCTTTTGTTTTCCTGATTCTTCTTTGAAACAAGGATTAGAAAAATAAGATATGTTATGGGATTTTAAATTCAGTTTAGCTTGGTGCCACTTTCAACTGTGAATGCTAACATACCCACATTCACTTGTCCCACATTGGGAATGCTACATGAGGTATATGTGGCTCAGAGTAGTCCCAGTAGCATAAAATCAATACTAGAGTCCCTAAGGAATCCCTTTTGTTCCATCAGTTCTGTACTGGTCTTTCCAACTTTTATTAATACCATCATTTTACCCACTCTTAAAGATCTGAGTATGGAGATACACAAGCACAAACCAGTTTGCATGGAAACCAGATAGAACAGTTATTGAAATTTAGGGTCTCCTGTCTCCTGTAGGATTTCCTCTGCCAATCTATCAGCCCACAACAGCCAGTAACTTTTAGATCCAAACCAAAGACCAGGAGTTTATATTCAAGGCTTAAGTCCAGCCAGCCCAGTTAAGTCTTTACTAGGACCCAGTGCAACTCTGAGAAAACACTAATGGAATCACAGAGAGGAGAGTAACATTTATCATTGCGCCTCCTATATGTTCAATGCCTTTACAATTTTCTTCACTTTCCAAAAGTTCATTAAATAGCCAGCAACACTAGAGCATACAAATAGAGTCTGACTTACAAAAGTTATGTCCATGGCACTTTTAGGGGGAGAGATAATTCTAATATCAAGGTCACAGGTACTATGATGCCAGGAATTGCTATTCAGGCACTTACCCTTAACTTTGTATATGCAAAAGTATATCTGCTGTCTTCTCTACATGTTTTTGTCCCTGCTATTTCATGAAAGAAAACATAAGAAGCAACCTGCTACTCTATCATACATAACTTTCACAGTAGATTAATGATAACCACAAATTCCTTGACACTTTTACCATGGAAAGGAAGGGTTCATGTCCTCTCTCCTTGAAATTTGTCAGACCCTGTGACCATTTTAACCAATAGAATATGAGGAAGTGGCTCTATGTCAGAGTCCACAAATTAAAAGATTGGCAGCTTTCACTACCTGCCTGGGAACACTAGTCCTGAGGAAAATAATGATCATGTAAGAAGTCTACCCTGAGACAATGTGACAAAGATCCTGCTACCACATGGAGAGGTCACATGGAAAGAGAAATGCCCAGCCAGCTTTCAGCTATTCCTTCTATTCCAACCCAGGCTCTAGATACATGTATGAAGAAGCTGTCTTAACATCCAGCTCTGTCCAGTCTTAAGATGATTCAGCCCTAGCCATCTAATAATAACTGCACACAATCCCAAGTGACAAATGACCAGCTAAGCCTCGACATCTATAGAAACACAAAGGTAATAATTTGTCGTTCAAGACATAGGCTTTAGAATGATTTGTTATTCAGCAATAAATAACAGTTTCAAATACAAGGAAACTGTTTTTATAGACTAATCATTGAAAATGGGTACTTATTTAGAAGGGAAAAACATCAACTCATGAATTTTTCTTATACTCCTCAGACCAATCTCTCCCCCTTGCATCCTTCTAATTCTTCTGAAAAGGCTTTAAAAATATACGTGAAAGCAGGCCTCAACTTTTTACTACTCTTATTCATTTAATCAGCATTTGTGATTATATCTGGACATTTTTGTAAATAGTGATGTCTGGTCTATTATAAAATAAGACGTTCGTATTTTTTGAGGAAAGCAAGTATTCCACAAAGAGAAGCATATATGTCTGTAGACAAATACGATTTCAAACATGGTAGAATATTTTAGGCTTGGACTTTTCATAAAACTAGCATTTAAAAAAATAAACATTTATTGGATGCTTTTTTTTGTATAAAAGGTAACTTATTTCTGAATTACTCTAAGCTTAAGTTTAACAGAAAACTTAAGGAAAAGTCTTCAAAAGAATTCTCTCCACCTTCTCTTGTCTATATTACAAGCTTTCTTGAACACACGCCTACCATCTACCTTCTCATTCCAATATCCCCACAAGGGAAAAAAGAGAACAACCAGTAATTCCTCAGGTTGCACTTTGTCCCTAGTTCTGAAATAGGACAAATACTTTAACTGCTTGGTTTCAGCCTCTTAGAGTTCGTAGTCAGGAAAACAGCCACTTTTCACTAGATAAGCATTTTCTATACACTCTTCCCAGACTCTATTTAAATCTTACAATAAATTACCAGCTCAGTACATGCATATACCTATATTACAGAGCAGAGCATGGAAAACAAGATCAGATTGTTGAAAAGCAAAGCTTAATCTATGGAAATTATTTTTCTTTGTTCCATGTATTACAACATTAATTTAATAACATTTCTAAAATGGGACTGTGCTTATATAAGCAGATAATTAGAAAGCATATATATCATTACCTCCTAATGTGACTACAATAAGGTTCAATGTAATTTATGGATAAATATGAGAAATGACTACTTCTTTTACTGAATTAAATCCAGCAACATTTCTAAGAAGAGAAATGAAGACTCCCATGTTCACTGGTAAAGAACATAATTGCAAAGAAAGACATATCTCATTTTTCACCTATTTAAAATATTCTCCGAGGGGAAAATAGCTCTGAAATTAACATTTTAACTTTTAATTAATAAAACACACCTTAAGATATAAAGACCAACGTTTATTTCTATAACAATTTTACTTTATGTAAAATAAACTTTGAGAAACTAGAATTACTTTGTGTAAAGCCTGAGTTTCACTTAAAAGGATATAACACTGCTTTTAAAGAGATGTTGTGCTGTTAAACTATACCACCATATTAATAACCACTGGGTACACGCAGTCATTATTGCAACCTTTAGAACTCAAAGTCAGTCTGTGTCATCTAATATTTTCATGATTGAAAACTTTAGGACTCAAAATCAGTCCAATGTCACCTAATATTGTGAAATAGAAATCATTAATAGCTTACAAAAATCAATCATGAGACCAACAAGCTGAAGGCACTTATTGGGCCTGTGATTTGAGAAAAGCTATAGTTTTGTGACAGCATTTTTTTTTTTTTGAGACAGAGTCTCACTCTGTTGCCCAGGCTAGAGTGCCCTGGCATCAGCCTACCTCACAGCAACCTCAAACTCCTGGGCTCAAGCGATCCTCCTGCCTAAGCATCCCAGGTAGCTGGGACTGCAGGCATGTGCCACCATGCCCAGCTACTTTTTTCTATATATTTTTCAGTTGGCTAATTAATTTCTTCCTATTTTTAGAAGAGACAGGGTCTCGCTCTTGCTTAGGCTGGTTTCAAACTCCTGACCTTGAGTGATCCTCCCACCTCGGCCTCCCAGAGTGCTAGGATTACAGGCGTGAGCCACCCTGCCTGGCCTGTGACAGCATTTTTTAACTGTAACATCCTATCTTCCATAAAAGTACATTATTTCTAATGGGTTACATAATAAGAATTACATTGACCTACCTGAAACTATAACAATTTTTGTAATGTACTAAATGATTTCTTCTGTGCAAAATGCATCTTAAAGTTCTGTCTCTTTGTATAGGAAAGAGTTTTAAGTGGTGAATGTGGATGATGGAAATTAACAAGTAGAGATTTGGGTTGCAGGCTATCCTCTTGGAAATTAATAAATATAGGGAACACCCTTACTTGTCTAGGGCTTCTAGAGGAAAATGTATTCTATATTGCTATGAAAAGTGAATGGAAAAATGAATATTAATCTGATTCCTAGAAGTTCTATAGTATGACTACTCTAGAGGCTATATGGTCAATGGGATTACTGCATGTTTCCCTTCCCCCAACCCCCACCACCAGAGAAACCCTATCCACTACCAACATCTTGGGGGTTAGGAAGGGTGCCAATTTCTGGCAGGGCTACCTTACAGAAGCTTTACTCAGTAACTTCCCATGGGAGAATTTGACCAGGTAAGACCACAGGACTCGAATTCTAAGGTTTTCTTCCATAATTTGTTCCAGATGGTCTTTGAGGTGAAACCCAATATTAGTAATCTTAGAAGATGACTGGAATATTTGTGACTGACTGCAATTACTTAAAGGAAACATGAAGAGTAACAGAGGGAGAGGAAACTATTGCAAGAAATTTGATGTATTAAGCAGGAGAAAATGAGAAGTACTATAGTTTGCTTCTCAAGCAATCAATCCACACTGCGCACTTACTACTGTACTTTTCACCTTACCCTAACTAATTGCAAAGCTAGCCATCCTCCTTTGCTACCTGTAAACCATTCCTTAGTTGTAATCCAATCCATACTTAGTCTGTATTGGGTAAGCTCTTTTGTTATTTTGAGCATTTCTCAGGGCAAGTCTCCACTTTCTTCTTACTTCACCAAAAAGAACCCACACAAATCACCTGACTGAGACCGAGAAAATATAAGTGAGATCTGGTCATGAAACAAATCGTGATAGCTAACCTCATACCTATTGAGAAGATGGAGTCAATTGGCTACATTTACAAAATACAACATATCATGCCAACAAGAACTAGTGATATAATTTGTACAGACTTGGGGACCTGCGCATATCTGAAAGAAACTGGCTCAAGCAAGAATGTAATGTCGTATATCCTATTGCAAAGAAAATATAAAGTTCACTCAACAAAGAGAACCCCAAATAATCCAATAAAGAGTCAACATATTACACTTGAAAATGAAGCTGCTATATGTCAAACAGATTGCCAATTGGCACAAATGTGATGCTTGACTTTTTCATGAATATTGCAAGAAAATGCACATGCGAAAGAGCTATCAATTGCATGGAGAAAGGCAATATTTTCTTCATCCCTATATATTTTTCCCACAATTCTGCTTGATCTCTTTTACAAATTAATACATTTGTGTTTTATATTTTTTCCCACTTTTGCACTCAAAAGCAGAAAAAGGAAAGATAGGACTAAGGAGAATTTTCACTAGTATGGAGCTATATGTCCTTAGGGCTATGTTCTACTATAAATTTCAACTAGTATTGGATTGCTATATAATTAGTTATTTATATTAAATATGTACAACTTAATAAAAATAGGAAACCTCAAATCAAACAAAAACATTATTTACAATGAATGAAAGAATCTCATTCTTCCTATATGATAAAATATTTTATATAACTTTGTAAATAACTCCTAATATACAACAAATCCCTGAAAATCATTTATTACCTGTGGCTGGCTCAACTGGAAATCAAGATGCAGTTGATCCTTTGGTACCTTTAATGTTTTCCTCTGCCATATTTCCCTTGGTACTGCTTTTTTCTTCTTATTCAGGATTCTAGAGCCCACACATTTTCTGAACTTACTCCCATCCAAATTTGTTCATTAAAGAAAGAGAGCTGATAAAATGCACTTATGTTAATGGCCAGTAATATTTTTTATAATTAGACTTATAGAAGTATCTGCCCTTTAAAAAGGGAACAAGCAGCTTCAAGCCAAAATAAAGTGTTCTTAAATTTTGACATTTTAGGCACCAGCAATTCAGTAGAAAAGATATTTGGCGGGAAAAAGAGACCTCCCAGGAGCCCCTGAAATTACTTGGAATGCTCATAAGGTTAACTATGATTAGTCATCTGGAGGTATATAATGGTATGCTTAAAACCAATTCCAAAGAGAATTCCACACACTCTAATATGCTTCGTGGAAAACACAGGAAAGCTGATAGTAGAGTGGATGAGACTGTAAGTGAGGTTGAGCAAGCTATTTAACTTTATTGTGCCTCAGTTTTTATATCTTTGAAATGTGTGTAATAGGAATACATACATCATTGTGTTGTTGTGAAGATTAAAACAGACAGTAATGCATAAAGCACAGAATACAGTGCCTATCAGATATACAGGGCTCAATAAGCCATGCTTATTATAATTTAAACCACATATGGGAAATTCAGAGAAACATTGAACATCACATCAAAAGACAGTAAGGTATTAGTGTAAAGCAAGATCAAACAAAAGGTCAGTACAAGCTGGCACAAAATGTAATCAAACTACATTTCAGACTGACCCAATGTGCCATGGTCCGTGCTAATTGGTACCAGACCTCGGTCCATGCAATCTGACCAGGCACACAAAGATGTGCTCAAGTAGCAGTAAGGGCAGTGTAAAGCCACTTGGCAGAAAGACGTCTGTGGAGATAAAAGTCATAAGAGTCCTAGTCCATAAAATTTCAAATAAGCCACCTTCAACATTAGCCAATGATGTGCTAACTGTGTGGAGGCTTAGGTTTCTACTAAATTTTTCCCAAATTTCTTTGGAGTCTTACCTCATTTTTTCAAGGTCTTGTACATGCCCATTATTTCTCTATGAGCTTGTTTGCCATCTCATCAAGTAAAATATGTTCTTTATTCACAGACTGAACTTACTTCATCTCATTTACCCCTAGGTATACCTCAAGAAAAACTGCCCTGTATGCACAGACAGGTCAACTGATTAAAATTGTCGATGGCTCTGTTGCACACATTTGATGTTTGCATTGGAAATCTGACATAAACATTATTCCCAAATTGACACGCAAAAACCTTATCCAAAATATTTACCTGAAGTTAGATGCTGAAAAAGCAAATGGTTTTATGCGTATGGACCATTTTTTGTTCTGCCACTAGGAAAAATAATAAAGAATCCTCAAAATAGAAACTAATGCAATTTTTTTCAACCCTAACCTTGGAACTAGCCAAATATTTTGTACATAGGTTTTAATAACTGACATCAGAATTAAAAACATTTTGATTTTCGACCGGGAATAAAATAAAAATCTGACTTCTTAAATACAAAGTTTTCCTACTTTGGAAGACTCCAAATAAAAATAAATGTATAGGGCAAAATTATCATGGTCATGAACATATTAATATAATATCTAAGAAGCATAAATTTAAAAGGGGAGTTTTCCTAGGCTGTGGCAGTGATTCTCCAAGCACGGTCCATATGCTAAGTGCTTTCAGAGGATAAAAGCCAGCTTGGTTAAGGCAGCAGATGGTAAGTGTTGCTGCAAAGTTATGGGGGATCTGAAAAGGCCAGAAGAGCGCCAACTCCTCAACGACCAAGATTGGCAGAACAGGAACCTCAATATTAAGTCAAATCAAAAGTAGATGTAGTAGTAGTAGTAGTAGTAGTACGGGTAGTTTCTCTTTTGAATGACCAGAAGAGAAATCATTCAGCCAGTTAAAGAAACTACTATTTGAGTGGTGACTTGCACTGTTATCACCTATCCATTCTTCAACAAATATTTTGAGTTACTAGGATGTGCCCAGCACTGTTATAGGCCTCTCTAGAGAAAAAACAGTAAAGAAGACAGATATGATCCCTGTCCTGATAGAGCTTATACTCTAGCAAGATAGACAATAAACAAAATTAAATAGGTAGCTGATACGGCATGTGAGATGGTGATATATACTAAATAGGAAATAAAGCAAAGAAAGAAGATACATAACTCTAGAATGTGAGAATATGTGTGTGTTGGGGGTGATGAAGATGGATGCAATTTTGAGTAACATAGTCAGCTGAAGTGTCTTTGGTCTTTAAGCAAAGACTTCATAGAGAGAGCAAGGAATGCATGTATCTGCAAAAAACAAAAGAGTTTCAGACCAAGGGTAGTATAAAACAGCAACTATGAGGAATGGGAGAAGAGTGGAAGATATGGCCAATAAACACATGAAAAAATGCTCCATGCCACTAATCATCAGGGAAATACAAAACAAAACCACGATGTCACCTAACCCCAGTAAGAATGGCTTTTATCAAAAAGTCCCAAAACAATAGATGCTGGTGTGGATGTGGAGAAAAAGGAACACTTATACCCTATTGGTAAGACTGCAAACTAGAGCAACCTCTACAGAAAATAGTATGGAGATTCCTCAAAGAACTAAAAGTAGACCTTCGATTTGATCCAGGAATCCCAATACTGGGGGGTTTTTTTTGTTTTTTTTTCTTTTTTTTTTTGAGACAGAGTCTCACTCTGCTGCCTGGCCTAAAGTGCCCTGGCATCAGCCTAGCTCACAGCAACCTCAAACTCCTGGGCTCAGGCAATCCTCCTGCCTCAGCCTCCAAAGTAGCTGGGACTACAGGCATGCGCCACCATGCCTGGCTTATTTTTTATATATATTTTTAGTTGGCCAATTAATTTCTTTCTATTTTTAGTAGAGACAGGGGTCTCACTACTGTTCAGGCTGGTCTCGAACTCCTGACATTGAGTGATCCTCCCGCCTTGGACTCCCAGAGTGCTAGGATTACAGGTGTGAGCCACAGCACCCAGCCTCCAATACTGGGCATATAACCAAAGGAAGAAAAGTCATTTTATCAAAAAGACACTTGCACTAGAATATTTGTTGCAGCACAATTCATAATCACAAAGATGTAGGATCTATCCAAGCTGCCCATCAATTCACGAGATTAATAAAATGTGGTATATGTATACCACGGAGTACTACTCAGCCCTAAAAAATTAATACCTTCTGCAACAATCTGGATAGAACTAGAGACCATCCTCCTAAGTGAAGTATTGCATGAAAGGAAGAACAAACCTCACAGGTACTCACTAACAAATTGGAACTAACCAAACAGCACTCATGTGCACACATGGAAGTAAAACTCAATTAAAATCATGCAGGTGGGAGGGAGGAGAAGGGGATGGGTGAAATCATACTAAACAGGTACAATGTACACTATCTGGGTGATGGGCACACTTAAAACTTTGACTCAGGCAGTACAAAAGTAACCCATATAACTGAAATGTTTGTACCCCAATAATATTCTGAATTTAAAAAAAAATAAAACTGAAGATGACAGCATCATAGTGTCTGTCAAGGTGTAAATTTCCCCAGAAGTTCATAGAAGGAAAAACAATTATAATAAGTGAGAGATGGAATTGCCAAGGAAGACTTCATGGAGAAAAATGGACTTCAGGTTAATTCTGAGGACGAGTGAGGATGGGAATGAGAGATGTAATTCTCTCCTCCAGTATCACAAAGTTAGAAAACCTCTTATTTTATAATAAGCTAGGGAGATCGCAGAAAAGTGTCCCCATTTCTCAGATGTAACACTAAAGATTTATTGACAATGAGGTTAAATTCACCATAGAAAATTATCTCCGAGCTTGAGAATAGAGCCCCTCCTAAGAGTAACCCACTAGAATCCAGATTTCTCTTCAGCACTAAATTTGTTAGTTAATCTCTCCTTCCGGGAACCAGTATCTGTCTACTTGAGTTCTGTGACATCAGTAAGGCTAGAGAAAAGTAATGACAAACTTCAATCAAAACTTTAATCACAAAATTTAAAATGATAGAATCTTGGTTCAGTGAATCCAAGAAGTAGACATTCCTCAGTGCACTAAAACATAAGGAAAAGGCCTAGCAAAGTGCCTTTCTAGTAACATCATTTTACTTGGTTATTATCTGGACAGTGTGCAGATTTATATTCCAACCCCTTCTATGCTTGACTATATAAAAATTTTTCCTGCCAATTTTGCCGATTTCTATTTACCAGCCATTGATTTTTTTAGTGCGTTTCTAAATGGAGCTTGAAATTAACATGGCTTTCCCTTTTATTCACTTCCATGTATCCTGGCAGCATCAATAACCAGTCTAAGAAGTGGCCCTGATTTGTGGGTAGAGAACGAGTGTTGCCATTGCAACTAAGCTATTCTGGCATTCACTGCAAGGTTAGTGAAGATCAGATTTCCCTGGTGAGGAAAGAAAAACATGTTCCACCCCATTTACCCTGCCCATGATCCTATACACATCCTGAGAGAGAGAGAGAGACAGAGAGACAGAGAGAGAGAGAGAGACAGAGACAGAGAAAGACAGAAATTTCTTAAAAATCAAAACATACTTCAGAGGCCTGCAGGCAGACAAGATAAAGATTGAGAAAGAACTTTGAAATGGAAGTGGAATTGAGAGAATGACATCCATGTCTGTATATTTGGATCTAGCTAATTCAATAATGATGATGATTATCCTTATTGTATCAAAAAATAATTTAAGAGTATATAAAATTATAAGGAAAAACTACCTAAAATAATGATTCTGACGCCTCTGTATAAATAGCAGAAGCATATATTTTGTAATATCCAATACTTTCTATTTATCAAATAAATGTATTTTTTCTTCAAAATATTCACTATTTCTTCCTACAAGAGGATTACATATCGTTTTCATCTACATCATTTTCATTACACCTAGACACGTGACTTGCCTTGAGCAATGCAACATGAGTGAAAATGACACACGCTCCTTCCTAGAACTTTTAAAAGCCATCAAATTGTTTACCACTTTGCTCTCTTTCCTCTGAAATGAAAATGTCAATATCCCAGATATAAGCTGTTCCTTCAGCTCAGATCTCAGAGTGAAGAAGCCATGAGCAGTGCTGCAATCTCCAGAAAATTCCTGACAAAAGTGAGAAATCAACCTTTTTTTTTTTTTAAATTTGTAAGCCACTGAGATTCTGGGTTTATTACTACAGCATAACTTAACCAATGTTAATATAACTTCTATGAGGCAAAACAGCACATACACTTGAAGTCTGTAATGGACTTAATGTCTGTGTCCCTCAAAAATTTGTATGCTGAAATTGTAACCCCCATTGTGACAGTACTTCAAGGTAGGGCATTTTGGAGGTAATTAGGCCATGAATGTGGAGCTCTCATGAATGAAATAAATGACCTTATAAAAGGGACCCCAGAGAGATTTCTTGGGCTCTTTTCTGCAACCCAGAAGAAAGTCTTACCACAACCAAACTATGTTGGCACCCTGATCTAAGATTCTAGTTTGCAGAACTGTGAGAAATAAATTTCTATTGTTTATAAGCTGCCATGTCTATGGTAGCTATTTATAGAATTCCAAACTAATACAAAGGAATAAGACTTTATTAATAATCATATGTTTACATATATATATCTATACATACATAAACATTTTTATATTTCTTACTTTGAGGTCCCCTTTACATTGCTTTACTATCTCTGGTTGCTTAGATATGAACTCTCTCATTTGTTGGTTCTATGGAGTATCTTTCTTAGTGTTGAAGTTTCTGATACTTTTTTTTTTTTTTTTACTTACAGGTCCATATATAGGTCAGCATATTTTTTGCAAAAGACATGCATAGGCCATGGGTTGTTATGGTCTCTTCTGGAGTGGTTTCATAGTTGCCTATGCCTGAGTACTAGATAATTCGCCATAGTCAAACCAGATTTTATATCAATTTATGGGCTCTACCTTCTATATCTTAAGGGTAGAGGTCTAGTCTCTCAGGTGACCTAAAACCTCAGTTAACTAGTGAATTACTTGCAAGACCCTAAGCCAGCAAGCAGAGATATTCTGGTAGCTATTCATAGACAATGCATTGCTTTTCTGGCTCTAGGATCCATATAGGGAATCTAAGTCGAGCTCCTTGCCCTTTACCAAGCTTCTGACCTTGACAAAAGGCCAGACATGTAGCTAATGAAGCTTAGGTTTCAGGGCCTCACTTCTGTGGGCTCCTTCCATGGCCCAACGAATGGCCCTAGAAATGTGTCCACATGGTCATAAGTTTTGGTGAAATTGAAAAGTAAGATCATTTTTGAGGAAAGTTTTCCAAAGTGTGTAAGTTTCAGGTCCCAGAAAACTCAAAAAAGCTACTTGTGTTTAGAATCTGCGAGGCATTGGATTCCCGTCGCCTAAGATAATGTGCATACGGTCCAGGTCCCTCACATTCTGTACAGCTTCAATTATCATCCACCACTTGAGCTATGGTTTCCGTCTTCATTTCCAATATCTTGTACTTTCAGGAATGGTTATGTACATTATAAAATTATTTTATCCAGTATTTTGTTCATTTGTAGTGGTATAATATTTGTTTTTGCTTGGCCCACCATCTTGGCGAGAATTGATACATGATACTAAATTATACAAGATTTCTGAGAAAAGATACAATTTAATAATTATTAGGATGCTGAACATGAGTCCTTTACGATGCTAAGCACTGTGGAGAATATAAAAGAAGAGAAAACCATGATCTCTGTACTTAAATAACTTATAAAAAATATTAAAAAATAAATAAAAAAGAACTTATAATTTAATTGAGATTATAAATCTAACCTCAACAAACTATGTTTAAAATAATTGAAATAAAGTGTACAAAAGTGGTCCTTCAATATGCTGATTGCCATAAGAGTCAGGAAACTTTACTGTGTAATGGGGATTAACTAGGAGAGAAGGCATCATTCACATCAATATTTTGTTAACATCTACGATCTCTCAGTTTGCATTCTAATCATCCTAGTCTGTCACATTTGGAATCCTTCCAAGTTTTTCCTGTCCCTCTTACATAGGGGAGTTTAGAATTAGGCATATTACACTAGTAAAAGTCTTTCTATTTTCTCTTTCAGAAAAAGTAAACCCTGGAATGACTAGAATTTTAAATAACAAAAAGTTAGTCAAAGCCAAATCACCCATGGTAAGGAACAAAAAAATGATGTTAGAGTTGGGAAGGACCTTAAACATCAACAAGCTAATCCTTTTATTGTATAGATGAAGAAATTAAGGACAAGAGAAATTACATGGCAGCATGAGGTTCTACATTTCTATTAATACTTTTGTGTCCCAGACTTGTATTATAATATGACAATTGAAAAATATATCATTTGGACCAAAGCAAAGATTACCTATGGATTTTGTTTTACATTTTAAAACTAACCAGGCCCAGTGGGTCACGCCTCTAATCCTAGCACTCTGAGAGGCCGAGGCAGCCAATCATTTGAGCTCAGGAGTTATAGACCAGCCTAAGCAAGAGCGAGACCACATATCTACCAAAAATAGAAAAAAATCAGCTGGGCATGGTGGCACATGCCTTTAGTCCCAGCTACTAGGGAGGCTGAGGCAGGAGGATCGCTTGAGCCCAGGAGTTTGAGGTTGCTGTGAACTAGGCTGACACCATGGCACTCTAGCCAGGGGCAACAGAGTGAGACTCTGTTTCAAAAAATAAATAAATAAATAAAATAAGTGGAAAGGGAACTTGATCACAAAAGAAAGTTTTCTTTAGTAAACAAATTGAAAATAAAATATTTCTAAACAAACTGACTTTTGTACTACGTCTGATTTAGTAAGCTATATATGAACAGAAATATTCTATAGAATATAGAATAGATACTTTTTCAGGGTATCTTTTCATACTCAAATTATTTCAAATCATATTTGTTTCCATTATAAACTTTTTTTTTTTTTAAGACAGAGTCTCACTCTGTTGCCAGGGCTAGAGTACCGTGGCATCAGGCTAGCTCACAGCAACCTCAAACTCCTGGGCTCAAGCAATCCTCTTGCCTCAGCCTCCCGAGTAGCTGGGACTACAGGCATGAGCCACCATGCCCGGCTAATTTTTTCTATATATCATTCTATATATTTCTTTATATTTTTAGTTGGCCAATTAATTTATTTCTATTTTTAGTAGAGACGGGGTCTCACTCTTGCTCAGGCTGGTCTCAAACTCCTGAACTCAAACAGTCCGCCCGCCTCGGCCTCCCAGAGTGCTCCATTATAAACATTTAAGAACTCAAATAACTAGTTATTTAGTTTGACTTTTCCCCCACATGTTTATATTTTGGGGGGAATCTGAAAATGCTGTCTAGAATCTCAGGAAAAACTTCATAAAGGGGCTTGGTTACACATTTGGGGTAATTTTACAGTCAGAATATTCTGACAGAGAACTCAGGACCCTAGTATCATTTACATAGAGAGATTGGAAGCATTTCATAAGGGATATGAAAAGCTTCTATGTTCATAAGTAACAACTTAGAAATAAGGAAAAAAATTAAAAATAAAAAAGACCTGGGTTTTCCTGAAGATAATTTCTCTTAGGAGGATAGAACAGTTTCAGTACAGCCAATAAGTATCCTCAAGAAAATTACAGAGAGAGAAAACATAATGCTGCCCTGACAATTTTCCTCCATAGTATAAGAGTAAGTTACAAAGAATGCAGGATATGGTCAGGAGACACACAGGACAGCTGGTAAAGGGAGGTAGGAGCTGAGAGCACAGACTAAAGAGTCAGCCAAAACCCAAACTGAATCCCAGTTGCCAGCTTACGCTATGGCTTTGAGCCAGTTACTTAACATCTCTGATTCTTGCTTCCCTCATCTATAAATTTATGGTATCTACTTTATAATAATCCAGACAAAATGCTTAATATAGTGTCTGGCACATAGTAAGCACTCAACACATGTTAGACGTTATTGCTATTCATAGTTAAATACAAGAGTACATTCCATAGCAATACAGTGAACTCACTATCACTCCTATTTACTAGCATGAGTAATCACAATTTTATTTTATTTTCCAATAAAGCAAGCTTTCTTAGTAATCCCCTCATGAAGCCGTTGTGAGGATAAAATGAGATAATGCATATACAGTGAGTAGCCCAGTGCCTGGAACATTGTAAGCACTCAATAAATAGCTACCTTTCTACTTCATAGCACTGACTGCTGGTTCCAAGCTCATTTAATCTGCAGCCTTCTTCAAAGAGGGTACTGTAAAATAGTTATAACAGTAATATCAATTGTGATGGTAGGAAACAGAGCATCCCAGAGGTATGTGTTACTATGGGTCTCCAAGAGGTAGATATAAGAACAAGATACACAATTTAGAGTAATCCCATCTAAACAGAAATAAATGAAAAATATATTAAATAATAGTCACACGACATCCAGTGAAACAGATGTTTTTCTGAAAATCAAAAATGTGGACCAGCATGGTGGTGGTGGAAAAGATCCTAAAGAAATGAAAACAGAAGAATAAGAACTGATCCTCACAAACACAACCTCTCCCGCTTCTTCTGTCATTGAATATCTGCACGTGACTGACAATTCCTGTAGCTTTATTGATACAACCAGATAATAGCTGGTCACTGATTTACTTTTGTTAGAAATAGTCTCTCCCACTCTTGCCACAGAAGAGAAAAGAATTCTATAGGGAACCACGAACTAGCATATGAATTTGGGGAAAAAGATCTTTTTTTTTTCCTGAGACAGTCTCACTGTGTTGCCCGGGCTACAGTGAGTGCCGTGGCATCAGCCTAGCTCACAGCAACCTCAAACTCCTGGGCTCAAGCAATCCTTCTGCCTCGGCCTCCCGAGTAGCTGGGACTACAGGCATGCGCCACCATGCCCGGCTAATGTTTTCTATATATATTTAGTTGGCCAATTAATTTCTTTCTATTATTAGTAGAGACGGGGTCTCGCTCTTGCTCAGGCTGGTTTTGAACTCCTGACCTTGAGCAATCCACCCGACTCGGCCTCCAAGAGTGCTAGGATTACAGGCGTGAGCCACTGCGCCCAGCCAGAAAAGATCTTTTAAAAGGACATTTCTCCTAAAATATATCTACGACAGCAGAATGATGATAATTAATAATATATATTTCCAAATAGCCAGGAGACTAAGGTTCAAATATTTCACCATAAAAAATAAGTGACATGATGGATATGTTAATTAGCTAGACTTAAGTATCCTACATTGTATACATACATCAAAACATCACATTATACCCCATAATGTATACAATTATGATTAGTCCATTAAAATATTAATAAAAAATAAAATGATAGCAATCTTTCAGAACCTTGAATGAATGACACTAAAGATACACAAGATATTTCTCCCCTCAAAAAACAAAAACAAAAACCTTGCATTAAAGGAACTTTAATAACAAGCCAGAAAGTTATACCAGGACCCAAGAAAAGTTGAGATTTCTCTCTAGGCCAACAATGTTGCACAAGATAGGATACTTGATAGTAAAAGAAATGAATATTTGATATTAAACATATGTTCAGAAAATGAGAAAAGATTATTCAAGATACCTTGACACATCAAATTTAACACAGAAGGGTAAGAAAATGTCTGAATACAGTGCATTCGCTTTCCTTTATGAGAAAGAATGAAATAATGATTTGATTCGCGACTTTTTAAGGATATGGATGTATGTAGTCGTCCAAGCTATGCAAGGTTGACTTGTGTACTTGACAAAATAAAATTGATTTGTGCAAAAATTAATTAGTGGTGTAATTCACAGATGACTATAATCCCTTCCCCTTGCAAAGATTAATTGGAAGGGTACAGCTTCACAGGAGATCTTGGGCTTATGCAAATTTCTACTGCCACAGAAGCAGCACTTATGTTTCTTTAGGGATAAAATAAATAACAATTATGTATGTGAGATTATGTCACAATGTCAGATGGTCCATTGGGGACAAGTTATCAAGTTCTTTTCTGTAGTCAATCGCTGCTGTTGCAATATCCTTCGTAAGGAAATCAAGCAAGTGGCGGGGGGCACAGGGATGAGTAAATTTATACATAACAGGCACATTGCACACTATCTGGGGGATTGGCACACTTATAACTTGGATTGAAATGGTACAAAAGCAATTTATGTAACCGAAACGTGAGTACCCCATAATATTCTGACCAAGATAAAAAAAAAGGAAAAGGAAGGAATCGGTCCATTGTTTTCTCCAGTTCTCTTGACAGCAGACACAGGTAATTTAATACCCTAAAGGGAAAGAGTGTCCCTAAAGGATAACCTAATCCCAGCAGAAGAGTTAGTTACCTCCCCCAAACACATGTCCACATATAGAATTTCAGAGCTTTGCATGGGAGAGCAGTTCAATTCCCTGCTACTAGTATGTCTAGAATATCTTCTAAATCTTACAATATAGCTAAATTGTATATTCTTACAAACCAAATTATTCTGCTTGTATCCAGGAGGAGACAGGAAATATTTATTTTATTCATAGTTTCACTCAAAACCACTTTCTAACTAGGTCTACTGTAAATAGCCTCCTACTGGGTCTCTCTACCTCTGAGCTTGTATCTTCAATCCATTCTTTTATACTGCAGCAGAGGGATTTTCCATTACAGGCCCCCTAGTGCCTTTAAGAACAAAAACTGAATTCCAGTATATCTATGAGTTAGTCCACAGGCTAACTGCACTCACTGTAGGCCTTCATGAATTCTCAACCGGATTGCTAAAATAACCTTGGCACTGATCTTCCCTCCTCCAGTTTCTAGCCCCTCCAATCTCTTAGTTATACTACAATGAGTGCATTTGAAACACACATGTAATTATCTGCCTACCCTGGTTCAAAGATTCCCATGGCTCCCCATTTCTCCCAGGACAAATGCAACCTGCTCCTTAGCTTGGTTCAGTGGGCCCCTCTCATGCACTGCTTGGGCATTACCATTATCTCCAATCTCATCCCTTCACCATCAAATGCACATAACCTGTCCTATAGCCATGTGGATTGTTATGGTTGTCAGCATGAATCACTATTCTTGTATACATAGCTGAATAAGCATGAATTAAACAAATGAACATAAGCAATCCTTTTCCCTAGTAAATAACTTAAGTAGCCAATACTTGGGAAAAGAAAAGAGGCAATTAGCTGCTAATTGTTCTGCTTTACTCCTTGCATACATCATGTCTACCCCCAACTCTAACTACATTTCTATTTTGGTTTTTGGATATGTGTTGGTCATACTGGCTTCTAGTGTTCTTGGGTAGTGCTTGCAATGTTTACAAAGGGTGAGGAACCTTTGCTACGCAGTAGACCAAATAGCCTCAACCCACTACTCAAGAACATGACCATGTTCAACAAACACACATTCATTTTGGGCACAGTTTTTTAGTTCACTATCATTAGCTCAATTGAAATACACTTTTAAATGCTCAAATCCTAGTAATGTTTGCCCTGAGTCCAAAGAAATAAGATAAACACCCAACTACATAGAAACTGATTATATTAGCTTTTGATTTTTTTCTAAGCCACCAAAACTAGGTTCTGTAGGCCAAAATGTCTCCCATATCTCCTAGCACAAGGGTCCACAAACTTTTCCTGTGAAAATTGAGAGTACATAATTTAGGCTTTGCAGCTATAAGGTCTGTTGGCAACTACTTACCTCTGCTATTTTATTGCCACAGAGGCCTTAGGCAATATGTGAGTGAATAAGCATAGCTATGTTCCAGTCAGCCTAGCTCACAGCAACCTCAAACTCCTGGGCATAAGCAATCCTTCTGCCTCGGCCTCCGGAGTAGCTAGGACTACAGGCACGGGCCACCATGTCCAGATAATTTTTTTTCTGTATATTTTTAGTTGGCCAATCAATTTCTTTCTATTTTTAGTAGAGAGGGGCTCTCGCTGTTGCCCAGGCTGGTTTCAAACTCCTGACCTTGAGCGATCCTCTGGCCTCAGCCTCCCAGAGTGCTAGGATTACAGGCGTGAGCCACCACACCCGGCCACCAATAAAACTTTATTTACAAATACAGGCTACATGCCAAATTTGCCTTGTAGGCCAGTTTGCCAACCTCAAACTATTTTGATTATGACTTACATTTAAAAACGCATTTTCCTCATGATCTAGCATATGCTTATTCACATATATAACTAAAAAATTTAACAAAAAAATTATCCTTCCTGTGTAAAATGCACTCCAACATTTTCGATTTCCTTCCACTCTATTTCTTGAAAATGGAGGTTGTAACTTACTGATTCGATTTTAAAACCCACTACTGAGTTTTGACCCACAACTTGCAAAACACTGTTGCCTTGGACTTCACTGTTTTATTCATTGTCTGAATCACAGGTCAGAAGTAACTTTATATTTACATAACTAGCATTTGAATACTCATTCCTTCATTAATTAATTCATGCAAATACCACTGGAAAGGCACCATTATAAATAATAGACAAATTGTATGGCCACTGCAGAAGGAAGGTAACCCACCCGAACATGTTCTGATATCTAACTGAACACCCCAGAAGTACTAAGTGCTCAAATATGCCACTTTGAATATTCTTGCATTGCACTTTTCCCAACTTAAAACAGTTTCTCTGCCACGTTCCTCCTGCCTTGCTGTCATAGGATATGTTCCAGAAACATGGTGAGTTCCCTTGAAGCTTTCAGAGCACAGGAGCAATGAATGTGAGACTTAATAATTGTTCCTGAATGAGGACTATCATTAGCCTGAGGGGCTCATTCTTTTTGCTTGGTCTCTGAAGTTAATTGATCAATCTATAAAATTGAAAGGAAAAGAAAAACACAATGTGGGAATCCAAAGGAGCTTTATAACACAGCCTAGAGGCTAAGTGAATGCCAGTTAGCAGGGCAACATCCAGAATTCAAGAAAAGTAATTGGTTGCTTGCTAATGTCTCCTCTACATTAGGACAAGCTTCTCGCAAATGTGGGAGACTTTAGGGGCCCAAAACTAAACGAAGTCAAATACTATTCAAGAAGGATGGCTTTCATATAAAGACAAGCTCTGCCACCCGGGGGGGAGGGGCGGAAATGGTTGAAGACAGTAATCATTTCATGTTTCAGATTTACAGTTGAAGTGGTCAGTGTTATTCAAGTCAAAATATGAACTGTGCTCTTCCTCGACTGAGATTGAGGGACCAAAAAGCCCATGAAATACTATTTAATCTTATGCTATTTTCATCATAAACACAGTGATAGAAGCTATCTTTTAGTTCTGGAAATCTTTTTCTGATTAGCTGGGCCAGGTAGCAAAAGGCAGCTATTCGTTACAGCTTAGAACTATACTTTCAGAATTAACAACTGTTATATGGGAGTAAACAATGACTTTATTTAAGGGCAAGAAGCTCACAAATTGCAGATCACCAATATGCCTGAAAGTAAAATCCAGATCATCAATGTGGCATAAATAATTGGGACATCAAAGAAGAAGTAGAGATCTTTGAGTTTACCATTAGCCTTATGAGACTCAATACTAGAGAAGGAAAACTAAAACAATTTTCCATAAAGCAATTTTTGGAACGTTCGTCAGTTAAAATGCTGGACATGAAAACCACTGATATAACTTGCATTGGGCATTTTTCCAAGGCAGGACAGGGGGTGGGGTCAGATTTTAGCATTTTTTTCCTAACCCATTTAGGTATTTTAGGATTCCAAGTAATCTAATTAAGAGTAAGGCTCTGGAAGTAATGGTAGAAAACACTAGGCAGAAGTCAAGGTCAGATCTGCCAGTCCCAAATCACCAAGGACAAAGTCAAAGGAGAGGGAAAGAAAAGGAGGGAGTGAGACAGCTAGGCTCTAAGGAGCAAGGCATCTGGGAAGAACAGCTGGAAACCATAAGTGCTTGACTACATTTGGTAGAGGTCTCACATTATTCTGATCTTACATTCTAATTTAAACTAATTTTTCTAGCTTTGCTGGATTGTTCCTCATTAAGATATATTTTTATATTTTCCAGTCATATATACATGAGCATTCCAATTCCTAAAATTCAAAATCTGAAATGCTCCAAACTCCAAAATCTTTTAAGCACTGACATAACACTCAAAGGAACTATTCACTGGACTAATTTTGATATCAGATTGTTGGATTAGGGATGATCTACTGGTTATGTATATGCAAATACTCCAAAATTCAAAAAAAAAAATACAAAACACAAAATTGGAATACAAAATTCCCAAGCATTTAGGATAAAGTATACTTTAACTTCTATGATTTTTGTACATGCTCTATGAAGACAAGGATGATGTTTTATATACCTTTGATGTGTACTATGCCATACATAGCTCAAATTTAGATAAGTAAAGGAAATAATTATTTTTTATGTCTGAAATTCAGAGTGAACATCATAGGACATGCAAAGGACAAAGGAAGACACAGAGAAAATAGGGAAAAAATGGAAAAAACAAATCAACTAAGCAAGTGAAAATAACAATGGTTGGGTTTCTTCCCATCATATCCACTTTTTCTGGAGATACAGCCAGGAGGCAGATAGAGTTTTCTCACCATAAGCTATTTCTTTATATTCATTACAGAATTACAGGATAAAGATTGCCTTTCTCCAGCCTCATTCTCTGATAAATGGGTCAGCTCCACTGGCTAACGTCAGTGACAGTCCTTGCTCATGACAGCCTGACTTAATTAATCTATTTAATTTATTGATCAAGCAGATGGCAAAAGAACATTCTCCATTAAATGGGTTTTTTATCATCGGGAGTTGTAGAGCTAAATATCTTTTTAAAGTCTGAAATTTAGTTAGTGTATGACATGCTGTCTGTCTTAGAAACTACTTGCAAAGAGAAAAATGCAAAGATTAAAAATGGTTCTGTGGCTTTAAGTAATGACCAAGAGGTCAGACTGTAAAATTGAACTCTATTCTGCCTGTCCACTTCACTGAAACTGCAACGCAAAGCAATATTACCTCCAAGTAGTTTTAGGCTGATGCCTGAAGTTATAGTCATTAAACTATATTACATATGTTGTGCCAAGCAGGCAGGTGATAGGATATGATTTTCTGAAGTCCATTATGTTCATTATAGAGGAGGTGGCTACCTTTATACCATTTAGAAAAAATTCCTTTCCCATCCAGATGAAATATTTTTTTCCCCAAATTACAACTCCATGGCCAACTCCCTAATATCTGTCTGTGATAATCACAACACCTACCAAAAATAGGGACCCAGTGATTGTGCTAGGCACTTTCACATGTTTCACATTTGATACACATATAAATCTTGTCAAGTAAATATTATTATATAAGTACTTTTTGCAGCTGAGGAGACTGCAGCTTAGAGATATTATATGCCGGCGATAGGGTTTGAACCCAGGTCAGCAAGAGTCCAAAGGCTGTGCTCCTCCCAGTATACCGTGCAGCCCCACTCTGACCTTGCTTTACCACATAATTTAGGACATGATTAAATGTGTCTTTGTGTCACTTTTCGATTGTTTTGTGTCTCTTTCATCAAACTAAAAACCTTTATATTATCCTCTCCCTCTACTCTTGGC
Source organism: Lepilemur ruficaudatus (assembly GCA_963574885.1). Taxonomy (NCBI): domain Eukaryota; kingdom Metazoa; phylum Chordata; class Mammalia; order Primates; family Lepilemuridae; genus Lepilemur; species Lepilemur ruficaudatus. Next base: position 20,300 of record CAUYRT010008489.1, on the reverse strand, counting down.
CTTCCTGTACCCTGAAGATTCATAGTTAAATAAATCGCAATGAGTAGAGGCACCCATGGATATCTGAGTAGAACAGCTACAAACAACCAAGTCTTTAAGGGTGACACTGCATTCAAGGTGGTGAGAAAAACATATTAGCAATATAGCATACACCCTAGTAGCCTCATTAGAAATAAATTTAAAATCCATTTGAACAAAACCTCAATGGGAGAAGAGCTGAATAGGGTAGGTCAATCAAGCCATTATCTGTACAAATTTAGTACCATATTACTGTTTCAGACCCTCAGCAATGTGGGAAAGAGATTAATCTCTGGTCTTCCTTGCAATACCATTTTTATTTACTTCCAGCCAGCTGTCTAGCTAAAGAATGACTCTTCCTATTCAAAGGCTAAATGAAAGGTCATTGACTCTTGATGATATTTACAGATCCTTTTGGGGAAAACTTGGTTATTCTTTTTGTCTTTATATGTAATACCAGTTCATTTATATTATTCTGATTTGAGTTTTATCTTATAAATTATTCTTTTTCAAATGCAATAGTCTTTTATTTGTGACTAGAGACATACTTTATATTAATTGAAGACCAAACAAATGAGTGAAGTGACACAGATGACTCTCTAGCTAAATACATTTCAATCTGTTCCTTTATTAGTAGTTTTAATAATATACAGTAGCTGGATTTTGATTTACATTTGTTTACGGGTTGCTTTATTTGTTTTTAACTTTGGATTGGTTTACGATTCACTAAGAAAAATAACAACTGGGTCTGAATTAGGAAATCAGTCAACTTCATAAGAGTAGCAGGTCTACAGTTGAGGTCAAACACCTCTCTGATTGCTGAAAATCCTGTAAAGCCTATGCTGTAGATACCCCCCAAAAATGTTTACATCATATGAGTTAAAATGAATTTTAAACTTGATCCGAACATTTTCCATGTTCAAAACTCTCTGCTAAACATTAGAGATACCAAGTAAGCATAGTTTCTTTCTATGTTCAAGGAACAAAGCAATACCAAACCTTGGACACTGTAGTATATATCATTTAAATCAAGGAGCATTTTGATTTCTATTTGATCATCATACCAACATATTCCTTCATTATCATTACGATTAACCATATTGAAATCTAGATTCTTCTTCCAGACGTAGGAGACAAATGAGAAAAGACTATGGGTAATGGATGACTGAAAAATAGTAAGAATTTTGCTTCCTGAAATATGAAGGTGTGAGTATTTTAACTAGAGTGCCCCTGAATTTTCGCTCAAACTATAGGAGTCTAAAAAAATGAAAATTTGTGGCATATGTATGAATCTATGACTGCTACTGCCATTAGGTATTGTAGGGACAAAAACAGGTTGTGGGGGAAGGAAGGCAATGACATTTCATATAGCAGTACTGATTAATCTAAGTAGTGGGAGGACTTCCAGAGCTCCTATACAGGCAATAGTGTTCCATAAGCCATTCACCACTCTCTCTCAGTTCTCAAAATGTGACCTGAGGCCTGCTGGTAGACTGCAAGAGTCTTCCATAGGCAACCCATCCTGGACCTTAATTTTCATGTTTATCATATGGCAAAACATTACTAGTTTCCAGCAAGAACATGTGCTAGCAACATTTAATAAAGAAACAGTTATCACTTTATTGGAATCTCATAGAAGTAATTCCAGTCTTTTCATTCATTCTAGGGAGAGAATTTTCTTTGTAGAGGTTCAGATTTGGAAATAGTAAAGACACTGCGAGAGATGATTTGTTGCATCTGTGAACTGAAAAAATGCTTGAGAATTGTAACCTTCTGGGATCTGGTATATCTTTTTAATGCTTAACCTTCCAGCCATGGGAGCATCAAGAAAGAACTAAGACAGTTACACACAGAGAGGATAATGTCATTTCTCCATATCCTGTAATCTGCAGGTCTAAGATCTAAGTTCTAAACCTGTAAACCTCCACCTGACATTCTATTACCACTAGGCAGACTCATCACCTTGGCAACCACCCATAAAGAGATGACCTGTCAAGTACTTAGGAGTCACTTTGTAAAGGGGTGTTTTTCCAGTCTCCGGAAACCAAAAAAGTGCTTATTTAGTGGCCTGTAACAGCAGTCCCCAGCCTTTTTGTAATCAGGGACTGGTTTCATGGAAGACAATTTTTCCAGGGACTGGGGATGGGGGGGGAGGAGTCGGGGGTGACACGGGTGTGGCACAGAGCTCAGGCACACAGCCCATTTCCTAACAGGCCACAGACCAATAATGGGTCATGGCCCAGGGGTTGGGCACTACAGGCCTATAAGATAACCAATATCTTTTGCAAAGTCTTGAAGAGTGATCAAGAGAAGAAATAGTGGCTTATCACACACGGAAATTATACAAAGTAACATGGCTTACATTGTATAATGTTGTCAGCCTGCCCTGTAAACAGTAAAAGACAGCGAATTTCATTCAAATAGAGAAAGCAAATTTTGAAGGCAAAGGTGAAAACTGACAGAATTGTTTTTAAGTCTCCAGAATAGTTAAAAGCAGATTTATATTGAAATTTCACTTTTTGATTAGAATAAATTAAACCACAGATTATAAGTCTTTATCCAGCATTTCAAAAATCATTTCCTCTATAAATTTTATCTATGAATCAAAGCTGTTAAAATCTTTTATTCTTGATAAGCTACAATATGCACATGTTAATTGAGTTTTTGAAGGTAAGTTTTACAAAGGCTAAAAAAAAAGCTATCCATCTCCATAAGCTGAATCAATCAGTGCATGAGTGTCCATTACCATTATGTATAAGACACTGGCCGTAAGTATGGTAGGAGTGGGGGTAAAGAAGTATAATAAATTATTGGAAGAATAAGTGTGCCTATGCTGTAAAAATGCAAGAATTCACAACAACAAATGTTGACCTTTAAAGGCATTTTAATGATTCATGACCTTTCAAGGTCATGTGAAGAATAATTCCTTATCAAGCCATTCCCTTTAGGTTAGAGACTAATTTCTGTCTTCCATTTTCCATATGAGCTTTGACAGAGTTTGTTCTGATTTCTTTTCCTGTTGTGAATGTGAATATTGTCCTGTTGACATATCTGATACACAGCTGAGTTTCAGCACTTAGAAGGCTTTGCGGTTTGAGATAATAAAATATTGGAATACTAGGTAACTCAAATTCTGTCTGAAATATTGTACAACCTTTGGAGAACATCCGCAAAACATAATTCACATTATCTGGTTTAATCTTCTTAGAACACCATATAGTGTTGTTTTCCTGTTCCAAATCATGTGACTGGACCATGTGGTGGACAAAGAGAAGCAGCAACAACAGTAATTGCAGCCACCTTATATTGAGTGCTTACTATGTGCCAGGCACTAGGTCAAACATTTAACATGTGTTACCTCATTTAACTCACACCATATATCCATGTGGTAAATTTCTACAGCTTTCCTCATTATCAATAACTGGGCCTTAGCACAGTTAAGGAACTACTCAAGGTGCTGCAGCTGGTAGGTGGCAGAGCTGAGATTTTTACTCAGACTATCTGATCCCAAAACCTATGCTGTTAACTGTGCTCTCAGATATATAGACCTTTTATATTAATGAGACACTTAGCTAGGAGAAATCTGGACTGTTGTCCCTAGCCTTGGCTTCAACTTTGCTATGCTGACCTTTTAGCTTCCCCATTTTTTTTTATTTCAGCATATCATGGGGGTACAAATGTTAAGGTTACGGATATTGCCCTTGCCAGCCTCTCCCCTCGAGTCAGAGCTTCAAGCATGACCATCCCCCATACGGTGCACATTGCACACATTATGAATATATATACCCATCCCCTCCTCCCCACTCCCATCTGCCCCACTCCTGATAAATGTTGTTCCTATGTGTCCACCTATGTGTTGATCAGTGAAACCAATTTTATGGTGAGTACATGTGGTGCTTATTTTTCCATTCTTGGGATACTTCACTTAGTAGAATGGGTTCAACCTCTATCTAGGAAAATACAAGAGGTGCTATATCATCATTGCTTCTTATAGCTGAATAGTACTCCATGGTATACATATACCACATTTTATTAATCCACTCATGTATTGATGGGCCCTTGGGATGTTTCCACAACTTTGCAATTGTGAATTGTGCTGCTATAAACATTCAAGTTCAAGTGTCTTTTTTATAGAGTGTCTTTTGTTCTTTTGGGTAGATGCCCAGTAGTGAGACTGCTGGATCAAATGGTAAACCTACTCATATCACTTTAAGGGTTCTCCATATGGCTTTCCACAGAGGTTGCACTAGTTTGCAGTCCCACCCTCCCCATTTTGAATCACAATTTCCCCACTAGGTAGCAGCCTTGATTTCTGGCCAACTTTAGTCCAGATTGCAGTTTCTTCACCCCAGGCCTTCCACTTATATTCCATGTTTTTGATCCCTAACTTGTTTGAATTAGTAGTTGCCAACTGGAGCTGAGTCTGACCTGGTAGCTCCAAGCTCTACCTCATTTACCACCCTGGAATTTGTGGTCCTGTTATGTTTTCTGGACACATGTCTGCACCACAATCTAAGATCTTTCATTTGTGAGTTAAGAATATGGGTATTTACTTTACAGTCCTGGATACAGGGCAGTCCCTTAGCTAGTTCAGAGTAAATATTGTAGATGTGTTGGCATGAGGAACAGAGGCTTACTCCATGATTCTAGAGTCATCTATAAAGGCTTGCAATATAACATATTTCATTCACGAAAAATTTTGGCTCTTCTAGAAAGATGTGATGATTTACCATGAGGAACTACATTAATAAAATGGACGTTTTCAAATTTCATGTAGTCTTCAGCAACTTCAGTACTTGCCAAGAAGGAAAACACATTGTTCCCTTCTCTTGGTAACCAACGCCAATATGAGGAAAAAATTGCCCAAGTCAAAAAATTAGTCTTGTGACACCCTCATGCCTTGATCCTATTTTGTAACTTCTCCTAGCTCTTTGGAATTAATTTACAGTTTATATCTCATTTGTATCCTTTTAGATATTGCTTCACAAGCATTTTCATACATTTCTCAATCATCCTATTTTTCAAACATTCTATTCTATTTATATCGCACCATCCCCAAAGGCAAAAACATCTTTCTTTGTAACCAGCACACACTCCAGTTTTTTTGCATACAGTGAGTGCTCCACACCCGTGCTATTCAATGAAGTTACTCCTACTGGAGAGTGTCCTTGGGCTGTTAGGATTCCACATTTATACACAGGAAGTCAACAGAAAAAGGCAGAACATTTCTCTGAATGCTTTCCCAAATAGGCTGTGTGGAATTGCGTTGTGCTTTTTTTGTGCATGTGTGGTTAAAACCTAGATGGTGACTCATGGAACAATGTCACATTTCAGACTTAGGATTGATTTAGGAATAATTATCCCTGGGCTGTGGTTTGAAAGGCATACTGAAAGTTTTGAATGAGTCTTTTGTTTTGCACCACTGACACCTTCTAAAAGAAAATCAGAGATGCTTGATGACCTACACAGCTGTTTCTGAAAACCCGAATGTAATCAAGAAGAAGGAGAACTGAGCTAGGTAACTACATTTGAAATACAAGTCACTAACATAAAGGATTTAAATAAACTGTTTCCTAACATATTAAGGTGTATTTATCCATTTAAAACAAGGTGCATTGATTAAAGATAGCTCCAACAATTTCATGTTGCCCAGATGACCCTTCCAAAGCACAATTTAATCAGATCGTTCTCATGCTCAAAGCTTTCCAGAAGCTAGCCATTGCTAAAACGTGAATTCAGATTCCTCCGCTTGGTTCTGTATTTCTTTCACACTCCAGTGCTATACTGCTGTATACACTTTCCACTAACCTGCAACACAAATCCTCTGGTCCAGCTAAGACATGCTCTTCAATTCTCCCTCAAAACAAACATAGTCTATAATGCCCAGAGTTTACTCAGGTTTTTCATCCTGTAAACTCCTTCCCTATTGTATACCTGCCATATTTCTTTTCATAAGTCCTTGTGGGGTACACTCAAATCCCACTTTCCTCCATGATGCTTTTCCTTACACCTGCACACCATAATGACCTACTGTCCCTACTAATACTAAACATTGCCCAGGACTTTGAATCTGTACCCTATTCTGATCACCTAAAGATGCTGCCTCTGATACCACTTGGTACCATTTATGTAAAAGATCATATTTTTATTGTTGATATGTCAATTATATAAATGGTATCATCATACCGACAATATTTTAAGCCTTCAAGAAAAAACATAGTCGGCAATTCTTTTAATATTGTCTGTAGTACTTAGCATTTTGCAGCGTGACAGAATACAAAATCATTTTCTTTTAGAGAGTCTCCCTCTCTGTTATTTAGTTTGACATAATGGTGTTTGCTAAGATTTGGATATGTTTTGTTTGGCCCCAAAAAAACTCATGTTGAAATTTTTGATCCCCAATATGTGAGTGTGGGGAAGTGAGGCCTAGTGGGAGGTGTTTGGGTTATTGGGGCAGATTCCTGATTAATGGTTCGGTGACATTCTCACGGTAGTGACTTCTCATTCTTGCAAGACTGGATTAGTTCCTCTGAGAAGAGGTTGTTATAAAGCCAATACCTCCTCCTTTTCAGTTCCTACTTTGCATGAATCTGATACCATTTTGACCTTCTCTACCATGTTATTACACAGCATGAAAGCCACCACAATCAGCCAAGGTCATGTTCTTGAACTTCCCAGGCTGTAGAACTGTGAACGACATAAACTTATTTTCTTTATAAATTGCCCAGTCCCAGGTATTATGTTATAACAACACAAAATGGACCAAGACTAACTGGGATCGAAAAGAACCCACCTTGGATAAACTGGTGTTCCCTGGAATCCAGAGCAAGGCTGAATGAGCCCTTGGTACCCTCTATTTCCATGAGTTAATATTCTAACCTGGTGAATCTCATCTCAGATTCTCAGTCCTCCTCCTTCTGGTGAGTTTTTTCTGACTTTATTCAGTATCTAATTTAGTAATAAGGACACCTTAAATAAGGGATCTGACATTCCCCCTGGGATGATAAAAGTCTTTTTTAATAAGTCCTTTCTGGCATGAAGTCAAGGGTCCTTCTGGTATGAGAACCCTGGTTTCCAGAGAATTCACAATCTGTCTGTGAGACACGTCTTTTCTTAAGTTCACTTTGGGCTCTGTATGCCTGGTTTAATATTTTATTTGATCTACTTGCTGGGGTAAAAACTCATGTGAACACTCTGATTTTTGGTTTCATTTTGGTTTGGTTATTGATGTCTATAAATGGTCTGGCTCTATATTCCCTTACTTGTTTGTAAACATCTTTCGAGAACAAAAATAAACATCTTAAATGGTGTAAGATGGTCAATTAAAAGCCACTAAGAGGGTCAACACCATCTAAAATGAGTCCAAATTCCAGATATTCTGACAATATTTATAAAATTTTCTTTACTTGAGAGATTAATAAAAAATAAGACACCATCATCAAAATTCTAAAGCATGCCAAACTCCAGCTAACTATACGTTAAAACTTGATAGTTCATTTTTACACATATTTTAAAACTGATGAGAAAAGGACACAAAAATATTAAGAGCTCAAATGGTCATTATTCAAACTTTCTAAACTTGATAAAAAAAACTACAATCAACTATACAGTTAACATACAGAGACTCCACGTTCCCTCTCTACTTTTTTCCTCTCTACCTACTTTAAATCTGGTGACTTTTCTGCTAGTACAAAAATAAACTCACTACATATGGCCTTCCAGCCAAGATTTTTTAAAAAGTCTTATAAGGCTTTCAAATTAATGACTTTACAAATTATAACAGCTCCAAGGCAGCCAACAACCTAGAAACCTTTTAAAAATGTGAATTTAGGTTTGCCTAACAGTTACTTAAGGTAATGAAACAGTTAACTAAGGGATTAATAGAAAAAAAAAAAGCCTAGATAAGTATTTATAGAAGTTAGTCTCTCAGATCAATTAGGTCTAAATCTTAAGCTAGAAACAATAGTATAAGGTATTCCAGTTTGATATAAAAACTGCTTTATCTGACACACAGGGGACAAAAAGAGCTGGAAAAAAATAACAACATTTTCTAAAATGCTTCCCCCCACCCACCCTGACTGGTCAAAATAGAATGACAAAAGATAAATTTGGCACATAAATTCAAGGACACTAGCAGATTTTGTTTTACTTATACAATTCCCCTAGTCCTACCTAAATTTTAAACATTTAAATATTTAACCCTAAACTCATTTAAACTGAACAAATAAAAAGGGTTTTATAAAAAAAATCAGCTATAAAAGTTTCTTTATCCAAAATTGTGGTACACCGCCTTTATTAGACTACCTACAAAGACAAAATTTAGCCATGTACAGTTGGACCATTATATCAAAAATGTAATTTAAACTCAACTATCCTTTCATAAACTGGAAAGTTTATATTACTGTCTCATAACTAAGCTTGAAAAAAAAAACCTATAAGATCTTTGTATCAACACATATGTTTAGGTATACTTACACATATATACACGTATTATGTGTTATGTTGTGGCCACATAATAAAACCTGGTATAGTTTGCTAAAATTCCCATTAAAAATTAATATTCAGATGGATTTAGATAAATCAGGGATCATAAAAAATTGCTAAAATATATAGTAATTGACCCAAATACCTTTAGTTCCCATTACTTAAGCAAATCTTTGACAAATAAGCTGGTTTAAAATTTGTTAATTAGCAAAAATACTTTTAAAATAATGAAAAAATTAATAAAAATAAAAATGTCTTAAAAATGTTAAACATACGTTTTGCCAGGGTTTCCTGGTCAAACAAGATATTTGTCTCTGTTCAATGTTTTAGGGTCATAAAACTATAAACCCAGCCTAAAAACATCATAAAATTTGTATAATTCTTTGATAAGATTAATATTGTTGGTTTAATGAAAACAACTGTATCTTCTGAGTTACTGACAAAACATCCATTAATTTAATTTTAAGATTCTTACTTAAACACCTGATATTCAAAAGCTATAAAAATGGTTAAAAATTTGCAAATGAAGTTCATAAGGAAAAAAATGGTTAACAAAACAATAACTTAAGGCAAGGTACAGTGGCTCTTGTCTATAATCCTAACACTTTGGGAGGCCCGGGGAGGAGGATGACTTGAGGCTAAAAGTTCAAGACCAGCCTGAGCAACATAGCAAGACCTTGTCTCTACAAAATATGGAAAAATTAGCTGGGCATAGATAGTGGTGAGTGCCTGTAGTCTTGTCTACTCAGGAGGCTGACCTGGGAGGAACAATTGAGCCTCGAAGTCTGAAGTTCCAGTGAACTATGATTACACCACTGCACTATAGGCAGGCAATAGAGTGAGACTCTGTCTCAAAAACAAACAAACAAACAAAAAAAGTAAAATGATGACTAGCTTTGTCTAATATCTCATTTTTAGAAGTAATCTTTGTGTAAGTGTTGAAAATAAATGAAATAGGTAAATTGGATAAACATGTATAAATTTCATATACTTTCAAATGTTGATGTTATATTTAACTTAGTAATAAATATCTAGATCATTTCCAATAATGATAAAATACTAAGACATAAATTGCTAAATTTAAGTTTTGCTTGATTTCTTAAAGTTTATAAAAAGGCTAAATATCCTTAAGTCTATGAATACACATAAAAATTATGTATGAGAAAACATATTTCTAAAATGATAAAATAGTTCTCATCTATAAAATACTGACATGACAGTTCAAAATTTCTTACTTCCTAGGTTTTCATTAAAAATTAACATTACTAACAGTTAAAAATTCTGATTAATGTATAATTCTGCATATAAAATATAACAAAGATGTTTCTAATTTAAAAAATTATTAAAAAGCCATAAATATGTTCTTCATTAAAAAATAAGTATTTCTGAATTCAGAGGTTATATAAAGGTTGTTTCAAAATATAGAATGAAAAACTAAAAGGAAGATAAGAAACAGTAAGAGAGCTAGAGATTTTAAAAAGCTATAAAACTCTATTTTGGTAAATATGTTACAAAATAATTTTGTATAAAAAAATTTTGTATAAATTTTTGTCCTAAAATAAAGTGTCTTTTTTTTTAAGTATAGGACAAAACTAAAAGTCCCAACATGTTGTAAAGTATCTAAGTCATAAAAGGTTTATGAAGAATTGTTAAAAAATTTCTTGAGTGATCAAGTTGACTATAATTGAAAAAAAACATGTATAAGCCTTTCTAAACATTGACCTTAATATTAAAATAACACTGATAGGAAATTCAACATTTGGTGACATATGTTAAAATAACAAGGTTTTCTTAAAATATTAATTTGCTTTTAGCAAAATGACAAGAGTTTTGGATCTTAATTCCAAAATCTATTTAAAACTTTTTTCTGTTTTACTATCCCCATTTAATTTAACTAGTTTCAGGTTAAAAATGCTATCTTCTTCATTTAAAATGGTAATTTTATTTGTCAAGGTAGTTTTTCTCTTAAATCTACTGAGATTCATATCTCAAAAAGTCCAATTTTTAATGAATCTCACTACAAGTTACATACAGATCATACATCATTGCTTTTAATTCTTTCTCTCCTTCAGAAAGTACATCTTTATTCTTGTCTGGGGTGATAACTATCTCCTTCAACTTTTTCAAAAGCTAATGTAACAATTTTCCTTTAGTTCTAACTCTGCTGTTGAGGACTGATGCTAAAATATCTGTCTTAAGGGCCTTAACAAAACAATGTTACCGACCAGTACATATTGATTCTATACTCTTGCTTTTTCTTCATGTGTCTAAATTACTCCAACAAATTCTCAATGCTTTTACTAAAATCAATATATACTCCAAATCAAAGTACTGATTTTCTTGTTCATGTTCCTCTATAATACGGTGTACACTCATATCCTTGGACACACTTGTCTTATGTCTGATTAAATGTAAATACCTTTTCATGAGGCTCTACTTCCAAGTTATCTAAACAGGCTTCTCAACAAGAAAAACAACCACACAACAAGAGGTTTTTTCCTAACCTTTTGGATACAATTTAAAATATTCATTATATTACCAGGGCTTTGACTGAAATATCATCTTTAAAATATGCATACTGAATAAAATGTAAGAATTCAAGGGTTTCCAGCCTTACAATGAGTAAATAAAAGTTATGAATTCCTGACAGGCCCCAAATCCTGAAGACTATAGGTAAAATATAACGTCTGCCTTGGTATGGCTTCCTATCCTCAAGAAATTTTAAAATCCAATATTCCTATTAAATCAATGTAAAAAAAAGTTTCTATGAAAATGCTATGATACACCTGTTACTAGATTATATCTCTGTATATTGTTTGTGATTTCTTGCTACCTATAAAGTAGAATAATTCTAAATTTTTCTAGATTCCTCAAATCTAACTTCCTTCCATAAATTTACTAAAAATGGAAATTACTCCATTCCCAAATCCCTATAAGATAAAAATATATAAATTTTAAGAGACAAGTCTCATGCCTGATATATGGGTCACATAGAAAGTTCAGCAAATCACCCAATGCCATAACCAAGGAAATTCAAACAACAAATCAGGGCAAAAAGTTAAAGAATTGATGCTGGAGACAGCTTTTTCTAACACATCAAAACAATACTCCATATATCAGACTCTTACCCCTCTTATTACAAGATAATGGTGTAATTATCACTTGGCCAAATAACATAATTAAAATTCCACAATCAATAACTTCTGGTAACTTGACAAAACCTGACCTAACAGATCCTTTAATCCACGTATAGTGAGTGATTTTTACAAGATCTCTAATATAACTATTACACTCTGCTTTAATTCAACTCACTCATAGGATACTAGATGATAAAGTTAATCCATATTAAGTTATGGCAAGTTGATAATACTCTATATCTTTTGGTTCAATATTAAAAAAAATCTGTATTATTACTAATACTACATACTATACCTAGATAAATTCCTCTGCAAAAGTTAAAACCTAGGCCGGGCGCAGGGGCTCACGCCTGTAATCCTAGCACTCTGGGAGGCTGAGGCGGGTGGATTGCTCAAGGTCAGGAGTTTGAAACCATCCTGAGCAAGAGTGAGACCCCCGTCTCTACTAAAAATAGAAAGAAATTAGCTGGACAACTAAAAATATATATAGAAAAAATTAGCCGGGCATGGTGGCACATGCCTGTAGTCCCAGCTACTCGGGAGGCTGAGGCAGGAGGATCACCTGAGCCCAGGAGTCTGAGGTTGCTGTGAGCTAGGCTGACGCCATGGCACTCTAGCCCGGGCAACAGAGTGAGGCTCTCTCTCTCAAAAAAAAAAAAAAAAAAAAAGAAAGAAAAAAAAAAGGCCACATGATTAAAGTCTCATCTAATTCCCTATGGTCATTTAATTTATTCAATTGGTTGCCTGTAATCCTAGGTTCATGACTCAAAATTATTATACAAACTAAGATAATGTTATTATTACTTTGACTTTATATTTTCCATTATACACTTTGTACTTGCTATGTATTAAATTTCTACAAAAGTACAACTTAATTATTTATAATATTGGCAAAACACTTTGAGATAATAACAAATGCCTACAAACAGGCAACTTAATAATGGATTCTAAGTAGATTAACAACTCTCCTCCAAACATACCTTGTTACTCAAACATGGCTAAAAGGGTTTTCACACTGATTCCTAGTCACCAATCACTTCCCTCCCACATGAGACCAGACCACACCTAAACCAGGATATGTCCAACCCAACATAAAGGGACAATCAAAATCTTACTACAGGATAATTGATCAGTGATGCTTTCAGAAAAAATCTTGATCAAAAGGGGAAAATGTGAACATCGTCAGAATCAAAATGGAGTCACTTATGGTAAAAACCCTGACAAACAGAGCTGGGGAAGGTCATAAAAGGAGGTTTCTCATGCACAAATACCTAATAACAAGAACTATTTGAAAAGACTCTGCAAAAACCACCACCTTTCACAAAGGCCATCACAATCTTACAGAAAAAAAATACTTCTGAGAGAACACTTGCCCAGCAGTGCCTGTCTAACCTCAGACCCTTTTTAATGATCCTTGTAGCTAATGATAATTATCTTGTAATAATTATGTAATTCTCATTTTTCCTTGAAAATCCGTTGTCTTCCTTTACTTCCCTGAACACATAGTTTACTATGGCATGCGTATTCTCACTGCAATACTTATTCCTGAATAAACATCATTTTCTCACAGAGTCTCCCCTGTTTGTTGTTTAGTTTGACACTATCTAAGACATAAGTATTCCTGAAATGAATAATTAATTGTGGATGTTTACAGCTGCTTCTAAGCAGCAGATAATCTTTGACAAATTCCGTTATCGGAGAATATTACACAGGATTCTAAAACTTTGAGGTGACTGTCAGTATGCATGGTATGTGTGAGATGGATCCAGTCCAGTAATTCTCAACCTCTTCTATCTATCTCAACACAGATAAGGAACATTCTGTGCTCCCAAGGTACTGGTAGGTTTGAAATTCAAAAAAAAAAATACAATAAAAGGATTATGTTAAATCTTGGTTGGGAGGGTTGGCAAAGCCTCAGATTTGATTCTGATAAGTGATTATTCACCCCTGACTCTGCTCTAGATCAACTTCATAATTTTTTTTTTTTTTATATAAATGAGGAAACACAAGAGGCATAAGGGCAGCTCCCTTAAGGTCACGAGGAACCAGAACTCATGTTTCCACATACTCAGTGTAGGACTCATCAATAGTAGCATTTCCTAAAATGTGCTCTGTGGAAATCTAGTCACTATTTCTATGAGACATTCCATATGAAAAAAGGTTTAAATAGTGCCTATTATATCTCTTTTCTATAAATTCCCAGGGAACATTAGCATATTAAGGGCTTTGAGAAAGCATGCATTAAAATATTAGTTTGCCAAAAACTTATTTAATCACAGATGCTTCCTCTTTTTTCATATAGCACCTATTAACCAAAGTCCCTCAGAACTAATGATCCATGGTACTCACTCGGAAAAAGCTGACCTAATTGATTATTCTAGGTTGTTGCTTGCTACTGTGAACATTGATCTGTAACACTTGGTAAGATTATTCTATGCTTAATGTTTTAAGGAAGGACTGAAAATTTAGCACCTTGGTTTTAAATTCCAGAAAAGAAAAGAAGCAAGAAGGAATAGGAAGGATCATATCACTTGATATTAATCATTAAAAAAACAATATTTGAGAATCTATAGAAATCTCCTAAATACTAGATCATCAAAAGTTAAAATCTGCCAAGAACCCTTATATTAGGAATAGAAGGTATGTAGAAATGTTGTTTAACTCTACATGGTCAAAGCCAGATTATAGCTTAAACAACCTAAGCAGAAAAAATGGCCACGTTAAATTTTATATGGAGTTATTACATCCCACACATTCTCTCAGACAGACCAATATCAGAAAGAGCTATAACTCTTAAATTCCTTTCTTTTGCCTGTATATAAATAATAATATAATAAAATCAGTAGCCACTATATAAATAAGATGCATTATTTATGTTTAAACATAGCCTACTGGTCAATGCAGTTGGTTTTTGATGTGTATAATAAAACATTATCAAGAGGTATGGATCATCCCATTAGCCTTTTCTGCTGACCCTTTAATGTCACATGCTTGAAATACAGGAACATACACTAGAGTGAATCGCTACCACAAGGGTATGTCTTGCTATGGGAAATGAGATTGAAGTTAGTGGAACTTAAGGCAAGTTCATTTCTTTTGAAACTGTGGCTAAACGTTTTACCCACAGAAGGACTTTTTATAACGCACTGTTAGCATTTCAGGTAAGTCTTTCACTGGGACAGGTGTGGGAGAAAAGAAAAGCAACAGTTTTAATAATACCTTTGTCAGTGGTACCAGTATCAGTGGCATAAATTTCTATTGCATATAAGTGGGAGATGTTGGATTATTTTCACTTCTTGAGTATGGTTAGCCCTGTACAAAGTGCTAAGAAACTGGGGTTATTAACAAAAAGTAATAGACATGGTGAAAATATTTTCAAATCTAAGTGGAATGACATTACAACGACATGTCAAACAACTAGAAAGTAATGAACATGACCAATCTGGGAAGCATGGTCAAAAGATACACTTGGCCATAAACAGTGGAGCCAAGCAGTAGAGAAAAACACCAAGGTTAAACTTTTTTTGCCAGTAAGATCAGTTTATACAATCCATTTGTTTAACCTGGAAATATTTTTTTGTTAGGAGGATAGCAATTCTCAAACATAACTGATTCATAAAACAAATAACTTTGAGAAAATCACTTACTCTATGTCTCAGATATTGTGGCTATTACAAAGATTTTTGAGGGGCAATATTGAATCAAAACCCAAAGTCATCCTACAATTCAATGCATCAGTAATAATAAAACAGATTTGTTAAAAGGACATGTTTAGGTTTTTGGAAAAGATTAGATTAAGCTAATGTGATCTATGATCAACATAACAACATGCTTTCTTTTTTTTTCATTTTGAACGAAGATACGAAACATTGACAGGGATTGATTTTCTGCTTTATTTCCCATTTTCAGAAGAAAATACTAGAGCCCTGTCTACCATTTTGAGAATGAGACTGAAGACAGGTAAAATTTCATGAAATAAGGAGATGAGAAAAGAACCAGAGGATAAATGTTTTAAATGGAGCAAAGGAAAACAGCAAAAGAGGCGGCTCGGTTGCAGGAAAAACTACCTTTGACCACTCACACTTGATTTAACGCACAACTAGGCCCATCGATGTAGTCATGGTTAACAAGAAGAGTCCAGGTTGCGTTATCCTGTATGTTGTAGAAGCAAGAGCCAAACCATTATTAATCAAAATGAAATTCTGCCAGCTTTTTGCATTCTTTATATTTTTATTCATCAACAAGTCTCTGTGAAGTGTTTACATCAGAAGTTATGAATGAGAAAAGCAACTCTCACTGACTACAAGTGAATCATTTGTTTGAATGTAAAATATTTATAACTGACTTCCTCTTGTCTCCCCCACACAGTCTAGGGGCCATTTGTCTCTGAAGTTTAGTGGTGGGTGTTTAGAGAAAGCAAATTGACTATACTATTAGTATGTATAATAATACATCCTCTAAAACCAAACTGAAGTTATTTTTCAATTGTCATTATAGATGATTCATCACTGTAGTTAGGAGATAATAAAACAAAACCACAGGCACTAATAACATCTGAAAACCTTAGAAAGCCAATAACAACATAGACAAAGAGCCAAAGGAAAATCTACATAATAAAACATTAAAACTATCATAGAGATAAATGACCAGATGGGGTTTGGTGAGGGGCAGGATTCTGAAGAGAATAGAGAAGGAACAGAGTAACCATGGGAGTTCCACCGGCTCTTATTCCAGGGGTCCCCAACCTTTTTTGCAACCAGGGAACGATTTCATGGAAGACAATTTTTACACGGATGGGGGTGGGGATAGAATGTTTTCAGGATGATTCAAGGGATAATCTGTATTTGCAGCCCCTCCCCAGTGCTACCATCATGGCCTTAGCTCCACCTCAGATAATCAGGAATTAGATTTTCATAATGAGTACACAACCTAGATCCCTCGCATGCACAGTTTACAATAGGGTTGACAGCCTTGTGAGAATCTAATGCCACCACTCATCTAACAGCAGGCGGAGACTGTGCAGTGATGCCAGGGAGAGGGAGCATAATGCTGTAAATACAGAGGAAACTTCACTCCCTTGCCTGCTCATCAGGTCCTGCTGTGCAGTGCAGCTCCTAACAGGCCATGGATCAGAACCAGTCCACCGCCCAAGAGTTGGGGACTATAGTCTTATTTGATCAAAACAGGAAGATTTTATAGAAGCTGCTTTCTGCAATATACTGAATAACAAGGAAGGGTGGCATGACAAATTAGTAGAAGAAAACAGATAGAAAATTTTATGCACCAAGACAGGATCAGAACACTTCTGAAAGAACATTTTAGTAACTGCTTAACAGTTGGCCTTGGCATTACAAAGCAGTTAGGATGCATCCTAAATGAACTATTTAATTCCAGAGATAATTGCTTTATTTGCTATCACCAAAAGTTTAGTAGTTTCTTTGTTTGGGGCAGAAAAGCCAACTTAGAGCTTAAAATAAAAAAGAGTTGTAGATTATGAACAAAGAAGGCAAACAGATCTCCAACCAACTAACCAACCAACAAAACACCATGAATATATTTGTGTGATACTAAAGAAATCAAAGGACAAAGAGGAAAACATTTTCAAAGAAAACATGGCAATGTTGATTCTTAAATTCATAGATTGCTTCTCCTTTTTATATTGATTTGGTTCTCCATTTAATATTAGGTTATCCTCACTAGATAAACCAAACCCCAGTGTTTATAAACTTGACTTACAATCCTTTTTGCCAACAGAAGTCTCTATGCTCCAACTAACTTTGCTGAATCAGCCTCAACTAATTCTTGCCATACTTTTGGCACAACTAGTCTCTGTTCAAGACTCTTTTAGGGCAAACCTCTCCTATGGGCCTCTCTCTCCTATAAAACAGGCTTTAGTTGGCACAATTTGCACCCAGCTGATTCTAATTAACCCAGCCAGTGTGGGTCTGAGTGGGCGACTCACAAAGCTGGCTTTTTAAAGGGAACCAAATGATTTTACACCAAATTCAGATTTAATAAAATTCACAAATTTCAAATAATTATAATTTAAACATCAAAAGATTTCTCTTTTGTCCCCCTGAAAATTAGTTTCCCCATTCAAAACCAAATAGCACTTACATTGTATATTAAAACCCAAGTCAGTGGAAGAAGTAATCAGATGACAATGAATAATTTACTGAAATGATGAAAAAAAAAAGTGCAAGAGTAATCTTGTACTCAAAAAGAATTTGTGCTGTATGTTTTCTATAGAAATTACCATTCTTATAATTCTCATTTCATATATTAAAAGTTCATAAATGTAAATTTTTTAGAAAATTCAGAAGAACAAAAATGGAACAAGATAAAACTGTCAGGGGAGCCAAAATCAACTTTTTCAACTAATGTTGAGGCCATGTGTGTAAATCGATGCACCTTGAAAGCAATGAAATCCAAGGTAGAACCAAATTACCCAAAGATAAATCAGATTGGGGTGAAGATGTATTGTTTCCATGAGTTTTTTAAAAAAGGAAAAATAGTACTTTTTTTATACTGAACTTCAAGAATAAATTCTTTCATAACAATTCATTTCAAACTCAAATATTCCAAGTTTGAAGTTGCACTGTATTCAGAACACCTAAGGAACAGTAGTGCTAACCTGTTCCTATAAAAGAAGCAATTTGCTTCACAGGACTCTCTCTAAGGAAGAGAGAAGAAAGCTGTCCATCCTCTACATCAAATTCTCAAAAGAAACTGTGCCACTTCCTCAGGAAATGCTTTCATTTGTTTCCCAATCTTCCTGCTCAGAAAGACACATGAAGAATAACACAGCTTCAAGTTTAGGAGAAAAATCAACCTGAAAGTAGGGAAAATGAAATATTCCACAATGAACAATTGGACCTTGAAATATCAGATATTTGCTACGTTTAAATACTATTTATTTTTTTATTTGAGACAGAGTCTCACTCTGTTGCCTGGGCTAGAATGCTGTGGCATCAGCCTAGCTCACAGCAACCTCAAACTCCTGGGCTCAAGCGATCCTCCTGCCTCAGCCTCCTGAGTAGCTGGGACTACAGGCATGTGCCACCATGCTCGGCTAATTTTTTACACATATATTTTTAGTTGGCCAATTAATTTCTTTCTATTTTTAATAGAGACAGGGTCTCGCTCGTGCTCAGGCTGGTTTTGAACTCATGACCTTGAGCGATCCTCCCGCCTCGACCTCCCAGTGTGCTAGGATTACAGGCGGAAGCCACCGTGCCCGGCCTTAAATACTGTTTTTTAGAACATCGTAATCATTGTGTACTCCATGATTATATGTGATTATTTGACAAACATAAAAACAAAAACAAAAAAATGACAATGGTAAATATGAGGCAAATGAATTTCCATAGCTAAGTTTAATGTTTAGTTTCTAGAAACCAAAGGAATCATTCAAATGGGTGTGGTAAAAATATTTCACATATATCCTCAAAAAATTCCTTTTGTCTAGGAGGAATACATATCTGTTGGTTTTTAAATTAATACGAAAAGTACATTTCTCAAGCAGTATGTATCCATTCTATAAAACTTCAGGTGCGCTTGTAAATGTGTTATATAGAAATTTCAAATAACACAGAACACAGGAGACAGATTCCTATACAGGCAGACAGGAGAAGATAGTCTTGAACAAAAAATTAAAAATTGCTCTCTTTTGACTGTATATCTAATTGCAAGCCAATGTTATATTTACATGAAGCTGATAGACTCCTGTGGGCTTCAGATACACATGAGCAGAATAGTAAGAAGGGATTAGAAAATGTGGACAGATACATTAATGCCTTTTTTACATATAGGAACAAAGAGTGATATTTTAATTGGATGACACATAAAACAAGCTACCTACGATGGTTTTCGATGCAAAGTTTGTAAAATCTGTATGGATGTTCAGTTAAGAGAAGGACAAATTAGAAAGGAAAATTCGAATCAAGATCTGTGAATAAGATCAAGGATCAGAAGAAATGCATAATATTTAAGAATCAGTGATAATGATAGCTATACCTAGAGTTTGTTTTATTTAGAAGCTAGGACCAACATATACTAAAAGATATACTAATGCTGAAAATAAATACATATTCTAGAGTTGGATTACCTATATCTGAGTCTCTGTAGCACTAGCCATGTCACCCTGGACAAGTTACTTAACCTCTCAGAACCTTACTTTATCTGTAAATGGGGATCATAATGATATTCTATCTCACAGTTATGGTGATGATTGAAGTATTTATTTAGTATGTGCAGATGACATAAAATAAAATCTGACACATAATTATCATCCAGTATGTTAGCTACTTACTTTAAAAATACGTTTCCTAGGCCAGGCATGGTGGCTCATGCCTGTAATCCTAGCACTCTGGGAGGCCAAGGCAGGAGGATTGCTCAAGGTCAGGAGTTCGAAACCAGCCTGAGCAAGAGCGAGACCCCGTCTCTACTAAAAATAGAAAAATTAATTGGCCAACTAAAAATATATAGAAACAATTAGCTGGGTATGGTGGCACGTGCCTGTAGTCCCAGCTACTTGGGAGGCTGAGGCAGGAGGATTGCTTGAGCCCAGGAGTTTGAGGTTGCTGTGAGTTAGGCTGACATCACGGCACTCTAGCCTGGGCAACAAAGTGAGACTCTGTCTCAAAAAAAAAAAAAAAAACT
>CAUYRT010008484.1:0-24989 GCA_963574885.1 Lepilemur ruficaudatus | reverse complement strand
GTTGGCCAATTAATTTCTTTCCATTTTTAGTAGAGACAGGGTCTCGCTCTTGCTCAGGCTGAGTTTGAACTCCTGACCTTGAGTGATCCACCCACCTCGGCCTCCCAGAGTGAAATATTTGCTTCTTATAGAGACACTCTTTCTGCAGTTTTTTCTCATTCACCATCTTGCCTCTCCCCTGGCCTCTGACGTTTTTTAAGACAAATTTGATGATGATGATTTGGGAGAATTATGATGACAGTTATTGTCCTGGCAGCTCTATAAATGTTAATAATGGAGCTTATGGTGTATCACATGCCACAGAAGACATTTTGATAGTATCATGATGTCAGCTATGTTTTAGCATCACTCTGACACCAATCAGAATTTAAGGTAAAAGAAATGGAGTATTAAAGTATAGACATTATGAGGTCTTTAAAAGCCTAGAGTTATCACAGATTTTTAAAAAAGCAGATCTTGCTGAAATAACAGGAAAATATCCAATCCCCTAATTTTCTTATGACAGCTAAAGATCAATCCTATGAGCTCTCTCTGCTGGCAGGCAACCTGCTGGGACTCTGTTTTCACAAACATCAGAAAAGAGCCAAAAGAAAAGAAAGGCACATCTTTCTCTTCACATTCACCAGCTCACAGCCTTTAGAATTGTTTCTATAGCCTAAAGATGTTCTCGACAAACTCCCAGACCAGAGGGCAGGGGCTAAACACCAGGACTTCATTTCATGCCCAAAACCATATCTCAGGGGCAAAAATCATATGCCTTATGATAAGTCTGACGACATTTCAGAGATAACCAAGTCTCCAGGAACACAAGAAACAAGAAAGACAGACAACTTGATTTCTTTCCACCAGGTGCTAATTACTCCACAACAATTAATATATTTCCCTTTGTCCCCACATAAAAGCAGCAACCCACTTGGCCTTGCTGCTGACATCTCTCTTCTCTTTCTTTGGGATGCCCCTTCATCTCCCTCTTCTCTCTCCCCCCTTCTATCTTTCCTTCTCTCATATTCTCTCTGTCCCTTGAAAGGATAAAATGAAATTTTCTTACATTTATATCTTAATTTCTGCGTGAGAAATCTTTGCCACCTGCACCTTGAGCACCTACGATAAATGGAAAGGTTCCTGAAGCATTGTATACGTTCAAATTTCTAATAAACTAAATATAGATCTTCCATCCAAATACAAACCAAACCTAACTCTGCTCAGCTTATGAGATCAGAAGATATTGGGCTCATTCAGTGTGGTATGGCTGTATACTTTCATATCAGTCTCTATAACCATGTGAACAAAAAACTCTTCTTTAAAGAGGAAAATGTTCTTAAGACCAAAAAAAGAAAAAGCCACACTGGGTTATCCCCAGCTCTGATTAGCCCATTTCTTGCTCTGACCTCAAAAAGAGCCCTTATTATGGAATTACGAAAACTTCTCAATTAATAAAAGTTAGGGTTAGCCTAGGTTTTAGGAATTCCCTAACCAGTCCTCATTGCTCAGGAAGCTGTTGGTGACTTGCAGAGTTTGCCCATAGTGAGACTTTATACTTAGCATTGTTTGCGTAGTTAGTACAGTTAGCATTGTTTGTCAGTAGAATTAGAACAGCATACTCAATATTGTGAGCACAGTTAGTATGAATGGTATTGTTAGCCTGGTTCATATAACTAGTATTATTAGTATTTCTAGCCTAGGTAGTGTAGTTGCTATTGTTCATTAGTTGCTTAGTATAATCATGTAGAGTTAGCCTAGTTAGAGGTGACCAAGCATCAGGGCATGGCCTCCAATTTGTCCATTGAGGGGCTTAACAATTATAAGCTACTGAACAAAATTGGCCGGTGCAGATTCACCAAGGTGATGCTGGCCACACACCTGCCTACTAGGACCCAGGTAGCCATCAAAATCATGTCCAATCAGAGCCTACATGGCTTGGAACGTATTCATATGGAGGTCAAAGCCATGAGGAGCCTCAATCCCAACGTCTTTAAGCTGTTGGACATCATTGAGACTGAAGAGACTGTCTATTTAATAATAGAATATGCCAGTAGTTCAGACCATTTCAAGCCTATACTAAGACACAGCCACCAGGAGGAGGAGGAGGCTTGGACCAAATTCTGACAGATCCTGGCTGCCATGCAGTAGTGCCAAGAGAACCAGATTATCCACAGGGACCTGAAGCCCCACATCTTACTTGAAGACAATGACACTATCAAGCTAGCTCACTTTGGCTTTGCCATGACATTTAGTGAAGAGATCAAGCTGGAAAGCTTTTGTGGAACTGACTGTTTTGTGTCCCAGAAGTTTCTGGATGAGGGCTATGTGGGACCAGAGGTGGACGTGTAGAGCTTGGGGGTTGTCCTCTACAACATAACAGCCAAGGCTCTTCCATTACATGGAGAGAACTGGGGGGACCTTAAAAGCAACGTCACACATGCAAGGTAGAGAAGCCTGTTTTATTCTAGGAGGAATTGAAAGCATTTCTGAAACTGTTTCTGGCCCTTGACCCCAGAGAGAGGCTAACCTTCCCTCAAATTATCAGAGGCATTTGAATCAATGTGCAGGAGAAGATCAGGAGGAGACCAATGCCAGAGGAGACCAGGAAAGCCACAGTGACTGCCAGTCTTCTACCCAGACTGCGGCCAAGTCACAATCCAAGCACAGCCCCACAGTATGGTCCCAGGGCCTTCCCCTCCACCCACAGCACCAGAAGCCATGGGGCAGAGCAAGGAGGAGACACCTCTCCCCAGGAAACATCCAGGGAAGCCAATTGTCTTCAGGCTGGGCAGCCAGATGGAAGACGTCGACCTCTCTGTCTGAGGAGGGCCAGGGCCAGAAGGGGCTCACTAAGAGACCTGGCAAGTTCCTCCTAAGAATTTGCTGTATCCTACCAGTCCAAAAGATCTGCTACAGAAGACTAAACAAGGTGGTGCCAGGGAACGTGGACAGCTCAAGCAGCAAGAGCAAGTATGTGGGGCAGTCCACCCATGCTTCCTGCATCCATTTTATTTGTCATGGTTTTACTGATATTATTTTTAATAGACAAGTCATAGTTGCATACATGTATGGGGTACAATGTGAAGTTCATATACGTGTGCACTATGTGGAATGGTGACATCAAGCAAGTTAACATATCCATTACCTGAGAAAGGCAAATGTCACATGATGTCACTCACATGTTGAATCTTCAAAGCTGACCTTGTGGAAGTATGGCAGCTTGATGGTGATGAGAGGCTGGGGGATGGCAGAGGGAGGGTATGGGTAGTTGTTCACAGCGCACAGAGTTTCAGACAGACAGCAGGAAAAATCCCGGACATCTGTTGCACAACAGTGTGGCAAGTGTCAATGAGAATATAGTGCACATTTCAAAATACCTGAGAGTCCCCTTCAAATGAGTCCTTTAGAGTGGAGAGCAAAAAGACCCTCGGATACTCGGATTCTGACAACACAGAGTGGGAGATCAGCCAGGCGTGGACTCACAGCTCTGGGTGGGAGCCAGCAAGAAGCAGCCCTGGGACTTCAGAGGCAGCCGAACCACAGTACAGTGAGTTGAAGCAGGGCATGGAGCCCTGGAGACAAAAAGGCCCCTCCACCCCCACTGAGTCCCTTTCTTCCCCAGTGTGGATTTTCTTTATGCTTAACAGCCCAGTGAGCAGTCACCCAGTGCTGCTGTCCCTAAACTCCATCCCTGGCTCTCATTCAGCAATACACTTTTTGTTGTTATGTCATCATACATTACGGTCCAAATATGGAAGATTCAAATATCTTTGAATTATTTTGGGAAGTAACTTTATTTCTAGGGACAATAGTTCCAATTCTCTGGAAGCTTTCATCCTTATGAGCTCTTCTGGACTTGAAACTCCTCATTAGGTTGGCTGACCTATGTTCCTGGCTCATTTTTACCTCAAGGTCTCAATAGATCATTTTGTTCAGAAGAGAGAACATTCGAGATTGACATTCTATTGCCTTTCACATCTACCCTGAGAATAGATGGGTGGTGAAGGATCATTCAAACCTGACTTGTCTGCTAGTCGACTTTCTGCACTTTGCAGGGCAGAAGACACAAGTTGGAAACTGAATTGCACTGTGCCCTAGATTCTGAAGTTTCTAGTTATCGATCCTTGTTGTGCCAACCAGGAGAAAAAGGTGAGTGGAGAACTGACTGTATTTTCAGCTATTTATTTACTTTATATTGCTTTAATAAACTCAACAATTGTGAAGGGCATATTCTCTTTGATTTAGTGAGATGTAGTGCAAGCATTCTCTTTTGTTTAGGGTAATAATAACAAGTTTATTCAGAAGGGAATCCCTGCAAAATCTTGTATCATTGTTACTGATTTTTCTGATCACAAAAGAGGTAAAAGGAAGATTTGAAGGAGGAAAATCTTAAATTTTAAAAACGATAACTTTTTTGATGTTTGTCTTTGATTTTAATTTAGTGTTTAGTATATGTGTTTAGTATTTACTTTGTGTGAAGTTAAGCCCTTGCAAAATAATGACATAGAAGTTGACAATAGTTCTTCCTTGGGTGAAATAAGAAAGAACTATAATGGGTGATGGGATTTACTTATGTTTCCTGTTGACAAATATGGTGATAGAAAATTATAACATTTTTCAAGACTAAAAGTGTTGTACTTAAAATCGGGAAACCAACAGATCAGGATTATCAAAAAGGCAAAATGAGAGTTTCCTCAAGCCTTAGTCTGAATGACTAGTCCAGTTGATTTTGATGCCAGTGTACCTTGATTTATGCTGTTTATATTTTTTTTAAAAGGGCAACTGTAACCAATAAAATCTGACTTTCTAGACATTGGGTATCAGGCTCTATAGATTCTTAGGTCAGCAGTCTAGATTTTTAAAAATTGAAAATACATAAAAAGAAAACAGGAACCATGACATCCAAATATATTTCTAGCTCATTTTTTCTACAGATGCATGACTGATTTCGAGTAAGAGAGTTCTGACTGTATCCATCATTAATAACATTCATCACAATAAATGTATAGTATAGTGAGAACATTTATAATAGCAAAAAATTAGCAGCCATCTAAATTTGTCCCTGAAGTCAGAAACAAATTATTCTGGTTCCCAATCCCTGCTCTTATCCATCTGTTTATTTTAAAAAATTGACAATATTTTACTTCTAAGTAGATTTTTCATCCTAGGAGGTTATCTTTTGTATTTTAAACTTCCCCGTGGCAATTTTATTCTGCATGGAAACAGCTCCCTGTAGAACATACCCTTCACTGCCTTGAAATCAGATGGGGTCTCAGTTGTACTGCATATGAAGGTGAGCAGGTTGCTTCATCTCTAGTTTGTGAAAAAGGAAAAGTAATAGCTGCCCTACCTAAGTAATATAATGCTTGGAAAATGACTGCAGAAACTTACAGAAATTATTTTGGACTATCTACTAAATGCCATAGCTTTTGTCAGCTAATTTACATAAATATATTAACTCCTTTAATCCTCTGACATAGGCACTGTGGTCTTAATTCTCATGTGGGATTTGAGTGAGTTACACGTGTAACCTAAGTAAAACTTAGTTGTTCACCTGCAAAACAAGAGAAATAGCCGTACCCACTTTTTACTGTTGCTGAGAGGATCAAAGTAACACATGAGTGACTTAGCCCAGTGCCTGGGCTCTTTTTAATGCTCAATAAATGTGAGCTAACTTTACAACCTTATAGACTTTGGGTTAATTCATGGGACCTGTTACATAGTAATGCCACATTAGAAAGATGTTATTTAGTGAGAAATCTTGTGGCTTATTGCACCTATTATCTACCTGACTATCAAGTATCGTTGATATCCATCTATTTTTTGCTAAGCAGGTGGAAGAGAGAGGAAAGTTTCATTCGGCAGGCATGTAGACACTTAAAACATGTCATTGTAATGTCCCTGTACCAAGTACCCACTGGCTGCTAACCCAGATAACAAAAGAAAAATGCAAAGCGAGGTATCCTGGCTGAGGTTTCTTGATATTCATATAGCCTTCAAAAGATTCTCATAACAGAACAATATGGAATAAGTTCTCTTTCTCCTCAAAAGAATAAACACATATTTTCCCAGAAGGCATATACAGTGGGGGTGTTCATGTGCTTTGGCTGTGTTGAGGGATTGGAGGAGAGGTGACAAAATGAGAAAAGCTAATTTTTAATACTTGATAGATAATGTTAAACTGATTCAAAAGGGAAAAACCACTGTGGTAACAGAAAAATTTGTGAAGTAAAGCAATCAAATAAGTTCTCAAGATAATTGGAAATACATTCATGTCAGGTCTGTGCTGAGTGTGGAATTACAGTTAATAATGTATATATTAAATTAATTATAATATTTTTAGACACTCATACTTTTCAACACTTGAAGGAGCACTGATGATTTCTGCCAGTTTTTTTTTTTCTGCTGCATTAGGTCAACTGATTGACAGATGATTGTTTTAGGCAATAAATAGGAAATTGCCCAGGTAAAAGTGTGCCAATATTTTTTATTTGGAATTATTAATAAAATGCTTATATATTCCTTTTTACATTTAGACGAGCATTTGGATGCCAATATAGGTTAAAAGCTATTTATAAAGTGAAAAGTAATATATCAACATTTATTGTAACTTGAGTTGTGAAATGTAAAGAAAATCTTCATCATTTGAAAAAATTAATTTCCTAAAATACTAATTTATGTAATTTTGAAATGTGCTGATAAGTTTTTTAAGTGTACAATTCTATGATTATTAGTAAATTGACCAAGTTGTATAGCTATTCACATAACTCAATTTTAGGGGATTTCCTTCCCCTTTTTGAGACCCCTAATTCCCTTCCCCAACTCCATTTCAAGCATTCCCCCCTCCCCTTCACAGTGCTCACCCCATCCCTCAGATGTGGGTCTACCCTCCACCTCCCGAATCCCTAGTGAACATCACCACCATTTGAGGACCGTAGTGTTAATCAGTCAGAATAGGACTGAGAGCCCAGAGATGAAACCATCTGTATACGGTAACCTAATCTTTGATAAACCAGACACAAATATTCATTGGGGAAACGAATCTCTTTTCAATAAACGGTGCTGGGAAAACTGGATAGCTACATGCAGAAGGATGAAACTGCATCCCTACCTCTCACCTCTCACAAAAATACACTCAAGATGGTTAATAGACCTAAACCTCAGGCATGAAACCCTTAGAATCTTAGAAGATGATGTTGGGAAGACCCTTTCAGACATTGGTCTAGGCAAAGAATTCTTGAAGAAGACACCCAAAGCAGTTTCAGCAGCAACAAAAATAAACAAATGGGATCTGATCAAATTAAAAGCTTCTGCATAGCCAAACTTTTTTAATATGGACAGAAATAAAAGCAAAATAGCTTTTTAAAAAGTATTTTCATGCATTTCAAATCAGATCTCTCTGGTGGAGTCTTTTAGAGAAAGGGGTTGCATAGACAGCCCTTTACAGCATGCAGTGAAAACAAAAAATAGGGAAAAAGAATCTACTGAAAAATGCAGAAGGAGATGAGCCTTAGAGAAGAAAGGTTGTTAAAATAATCTAGATGCCTCATCTGCAAACCTGAATGTTCTCACTTGAAAACTATCCTGTAGTGCAGTACTTACAAATAATGTCAGGTAGGGAACTATAATGACTTCCTTTTTCATGTCACAGGAAGCAGAAGCCACTGGAAAACAATGGCCAAGAGGCAGACCTAAATGGGTGAGTAATAAGATATCATTGATTTCTGCTGTTTTTTTGTAAAGAAAGAATTCTGGTTTTTTAAAAGAGAAAAGTGGTATTAATTAATTACATGAATTTCTATGTTCTGGTTTGATGAGTCTTTGAAAGGGTTAAGGCAAGTGACAAAGTATCACCACTTCTCACCATTGGGCTCCAGGTGTTTACTCAGAACACTTTCCTCTCCTCAGGTAACTCCTTTTTCTTTCTCTTATCAACATCAAGAGTCTCCACTCTTCCTTCCAATGGGACAAGAATGAGTTGACTTGTTTAATAGGTTAAATAATTAAAGTTAAAGGCTACAATGAAACTTTGCAATTTGATTACATGTGGTGATAAAATACAGATGAAATATGTATGAGACTACTTTATACTGTTTTCTTTCTTCCCACCCCTCCCCCCCACCAATCATGGCTTTGTTTTGGACACAACTCATTTTCTAGATAGCTTCTGTTTTCTTTCTCATATTGTCTTTGTTAGGAAGCAAAGGTCTAATTTGCGTTTTTTCTTACTTCCCTTAGTAATCATTCTGTATGTCCTGACATTGGAGACAAGTCCCATCCATGAAAGTGCTCTTGGTCCCACTGGCACAAAGATCCTCAAACTTTTGAGGCCAAAGATTCAGTGATCATTGCAAAACTGTTGTGAAATAAAATAAAATCTGAAGTCTCGCAGACACCCGCTGACTGAGTGGATACCCTCTTGGCCAAGGGGTTATTCTAAAACTGAATTGCCTGCCAAAAGGAGGGAGGTCAGACATACCTCATCATGCCCCTCTCCCTTCTTCGAGACATCCTTTTTAACCCATTAACAGGCCTAAGAGTATGCAAGACACACCTGTAGGTCCTCAATTTACACAGAAAATATATGTCCTCTTGCCTCTCTCTGACTAACAGACTTCCTTATATTAAAACATTCCAAGCCTTAAACAAAGCTTCATGTCCTTAAACAATTACAAGTCAGAGAATCTTTAAACCCACCTAGAACATGTAAGCCGCTTCAAGATGGCACACATTTGTGCCATCCATATATTGATTTATGACTGTACCTGTAACCCCTGTCTCTCTGAAGTTTATAAAACCAAACTGTAACCCAACAACAGTGAGACCACTTGCTCAAGGCTTATTGGGTGTGGCTCTGGGTCATGGTCTTAAATTAGGCTCAGGATAAATCTCTTTAAAATTATTTTACAGAGTTTGACTTCTTTATTGTTCACAAGATTAGTGCCCAGATGTGGGGCTCAGAGAATACTCAGCACAGCCGAAGGAGTAGCCTGACCACAGCCTCAGGTATGGGCATGGCCCTTTTGGGCCCTCCAACTCCAAGCTTCTCTATCAGTAGACTCATAAGTCCTCCTGAGCTCCAGACCTCCCATTTTTGGTTGATGGTCTTAGTTTACTCTGAGCAATTCTTTTCCTAGGAATTATTGTTTCAGATCCCAATTTCAGATTTGGAGGTACATTCTAAATGGTCTTCTCCATTGTCTTTTCATCCCAAAATTAATATGAATTGGCTTTTCTGTGCATTTGAGAAAGAGGAAACTTAGCTGTCTTCTTTGTAGTTAAAGGAGAGACTGAATTTCTCACCTCTGAAGACATTTTACTCCTCCCAGCCAAAAGGCAGCCCTGGGTGACCACGGTCCTGACTGGGAGGTGCCTGGGGTGATTCCCCAAGGCAGGTTGACCCTATAGGGAACCAAATCAATTAACTAAAAGAAGGCTTGTCCAGAAAACACATAGAAGAGCTGATCACTCCGCATTTTGAGCCCTCTCTTAGATACTACGCTCCCAAAGAAACTGAGACATGTAAGATCGTGGGACCAACTCAGTGGTGAAATGTTGATTAGCTCCAGTGACAATCAGCAAACTCTGATCCATGCTACCTAACCCTAGAGCATAGTGTGGATGCTTCCTTTAAAGCAAAATGGAAAAAAATCTTTTAGAAATGGGGAAAGACATAGAGAATGACCCCCTTCAGGCACCCCACTTGGTTTGTGGCACCTCTACTTGCAAGAGTTTTATCTATAAACTCAGCCAAAGACAAAATTATCTGTGTTTGTATGATTCTTGATAAGTAAGGTAAATTTAATATTTGGTCTAATCATAATCACTAAATCTGAGTTACTAACAAAAAATTCCTATGTAATTAACTTTAAATATGTAAACGTGCCTAAGTGTCAACAAATTAGAATAAATAAAACACTAAGTAGACAGAGCACAAAAACAAACTTACGGTCAAAGGTTTATGAAAATATGTTTGGTTTGGTCTTTTAATTGTAACTGTAGATACAGTTTCTTTCCACTGATACAATGTCTGTAGAAAGGTACACAAAACATGTTTCTAACTGTCATCTGATATTAACAGTACTGTTAGAGATTCAAAGTTGTACCAGAAGTTGTAATTAGAAAATCTTAAATGGGAAGCTTTAGTTTTCCCTTGATCTTGTCCATTTTTGTCTTACTCTTTACAAGCTAGCCAGTTATGTATACATTATGTTGCTGTAAAAAGGTTTTTGCCTAGAAAAAACTTCCTAAACTGTTAATTTTTGTGATTTATTTTAAGGTAAAAAGTGAATGTTAAAATCCAAAGAAAATCTCAGAACCCTCTTATGTTTTAGAAACAGTGCATGTAGTCAAGTTTACATCCAAGTTCAGAAAAAATGTATTGAGACTATTTAGGTTGTTTTTAAAACATCTCAATCATGATCCTCAGCTGAAAAAAAAAAAAGATGTTATAGCTTTCTGTCATGTTTGAGATGTTAAGGATTGGTACTGAAGGGTGTTTTTTTTTTTTTAGTCTAAAGTCAAGTAATATCATGTTGATGGGGCTCAGAAACTGTCTTAAAATGAAAGCTTCAGAAGCAAAAATTCTCTAACCTTGTCTTGTCTGCCTGCCTGTTGTACCGATTCTTCCCCAAAGCTAGCCATAGAAATCAGAATCCCTCTTCCCCAAAGCAGGTCATAAAGGCCAGGACCCCGTTTTTTGAAAGCTCACCATAAAACCTAAAATTATTTCATGTAAAACCTGGCCATAAAGTAATTATCTGACCTAGTTTGTCTAACTATAAAACCCCCATTCCAGGAAGGGCCCTGCCCTACACCCAGAAGGAAGGAAGGCACAGTCAGAAAAGGCCAAGCAAAATGCAGACAGAAAGGCCTTGCTGGGTTCCCCACTCAGCCTCATAGAATTAGCTCACACCCATTTTGTCCAGTCATATTTCTACATGGCTGTCCACACTTTAAACATGAAAAGGAACAATTTCCTGGCATCTTTGAGTGTTCATCCTAAAGGCGTCCTTGTATATATTGTTAGTTTTGTCCTCTTAATCTTCATGTTAGTAAAATTTTCAGCAAATCTTTATGTGAACAGTGGCCTTTGCTCCCTACAGTTTGACTAAACTTTGGGGGCCAGGGACACTTTGATCCCTATGATATCAATAAATTTTCTTTTGGGATGTGATGTTTTGGAAGGATTTAATTAACTAATACCTTTTAAACAGAATATATTCTAAAATGTCTACTATGTTTGCAAATTTAAAAATGATATTACATTGTTTAAAATAGCAAGTCTTATTAAAATACTCATGTTTTTCTTGGTTAAGATTTATGAGCTTAAGAAAAAACAATTAAAACTATATTGATCCCTGTTCTGTATTATATATGTAATTTATAGGGTACAAAAATAGTTCACAAAAAATAACTTAAAGTAATAACTAGAATCTAAGTGAACTACTAAAATAAATAAATATATTAGATGAATTAGATAAATATTAATGGGAAAACACAAATGAAATTTTAATATAATTTCAAGTCTTAAAGTCATCTTATGTTAAAATGATCATGAAATGTCTGAGTGATTTATAAAATACTAAAACATTTCAAATATAAGTTTTAGTTTATATGCCTTGATATCTTACTTTTAAATATATTTAGGAATGCTAATAACATTGGTGACTAATAACAGTTCAAAGTAACTTTCACTTCCTGGGTTTTTCAAAGAGTCGATATTATAATTAATATATGTAATGGAAACTTCTAGATGCAAGGGAAACAATTCTATGTGAAAATTTTTTCAATAAAAAGCTTATAAGTTATGAATATTAACGGTTTTGTTAAAAAAGATAATTTTGTCTAATTTATTGGTTTTAAAACTGCTTTAAATTGAATAAACAAATAATAATTAAAATTAAATGGATATAAAATGTAAATGTTATGAAAGGTTTATAAAAATTTTAACTTACAGTCAAATTAGTCAAAATTAGATGTATTTGTTTAAGATTTTATTACAATGAACTATATCATTAATTCACTAATACAATGAAAAATTTGGTTTTCTGTTTTGATCTAGATTTTCATATGATATTAATAGCAATAACAAAAGATTTTAGGAATAACAAAAAATTTTTTGTTCACCTTTTGAGTAAAGTTCAAAAAGGGGGGAGGAGAAAAAGAGACAGATTGAGCCTCCTCATTACCTTGTACTTCAATCTATTAGGTCTTTTTTTTCTTTTTTCTTTTTTGTCTGTTAGATCTTGAATTTGTTTGAGAAACTGACTCTCCTTTCTATCTAAGGTTAGGATTTTTGATTTTAAACATATTTAAATTATCAGTTTGGCTAAGTAAATGTCTATAATTTTATAATAACCTACAATCTTGTTTTATGACAAGTGTCTTTTGAAAAACAATTCATCACTTCCTGCTCTTTACACTTTTACTAACATTTAAAGTCTAAAAATAAAAATTCTAGTCAATACATATGATTCTATGTATAAAGTGTACCAAAGAATAAACTGTTTTTAAAAAGAAAAATTGTAAAAGAATCACAAAATGTGTTCTTATTAAAATATATAATTTTGTCTAATTCAGAGATTATTTAAAGGTTAAATCAAAATATGGAATTAGAAAGAAAATAAAACTAACTTGTGAAGAAGAGAAAATGTTTAAAAAAAGACAATGAACATAAAACTATAATTTTTTTGATGACAAAGTTTAAACAGAACTTTTTTAGGCATGTTTTATAGCTAATCTATAATCCGTGCTGGTTGGGGTAAGTTGAAAAAGGAAATTTATTAAAGAATTTTGTATGTGGTCTGGTTAGTTACAATTAAAAAGAAATTTTGGTTAACACAAAGTTTTCTGTAAATATTAAGTTGCTCTTAATAAAATGACATAATGTACTCCTTTTAATTCTATGACATGTTTCCTTTTAATTTTAAAAAAAAATCATGCTACAGAAGGTCATTCTTTGCTTTTCAGTAATTGGCCTAGAAAAAAACAAAAATTTTATACTTTATCAAGATAATCTCTGTACTTCTCTTTATCAGGTTTTGGCTAACTACAAAAACTAAACATTAAAGGGGTGAATGTTACACCCACATAACTTACTTTCATCACCTTTAGAATCTTTTCATGACTATCTCTCTTGGATAAATAAATGACCCTTATTTTATAGTAGCCTGTGATTGTATTTGAACAAATGTTTTAAGCCTTAAATATTTGACAAACTTTCCAAAACCCAAATTCTAAATCTACCCTTTTGACCTTAAACTGGGTTTTTCATACATTAGAGACCCTGAAAGTCTAACACAAACATATTAAATGAATTTGGCACATTAAAACCATACACACAAAAAAACATTGTCAAATATGAAATGGTGTTTAACTTTGTTTGGGTTATATTTGTATATTATTAATATATATATTCCAATATTATAAAATATTGATATGTCTTAGTGTATGTTATCAGTAAAAATTATAGTTATCTTTAATAACTCTATGCCACAAAAATAACCAGCTTTGTCAATTGTTTCCTTAACCATAACTAGGCTAAGACTTTTATTTTACTTGAATTCATCTCAATGTGTTTTCTTAAAACTAGTTAAGTTCAAAGCTTCCGTCAAGGAAAATCATGGAAAGGACTGACAAGTTCTCTTACATGCAGGCTTCTAATAGCTTTGGAGATTGTATACCATTGGACTCAAACAAAACAAGCTCCCAGGACTCTAATTAGGGAGCTGAAATATCCATGAGTATCGCCCACTCAACCTCATGACACTGAGCTCAATTTTTATAAAAAGACCTTATTTAAAAATGAGTGATTTTCTTGTTTTGTTTTCCCCCCAGATTCCTAACAAACTTAAAGTAAATAACAAGTTTACCAGATGATGAAGCATGTCTCACATCCTTCCTTGTGGCAGGAAATTTAGTTTTAGGGTATAGCCTTAGCCAGGAGGGGGTCCATTCAGTCAGCCAGTGGGGAGGAGACTTAAGATTTTTTTTTTAGGTCACAATACTTCCCTTTGCACCAAGATGTGCCAGAGGCTGCTTCTATGGTCAAATTTTTACTTTGTCCCATCCATTTCCAGGGTGGTGTGGTTACCTGCCCTGGGTCCATCCAGTCCTTCGGTGGGACCCTTGCGCCCAAGAAGACTGAATAGGCAAAAGGGCTTACAGCCAATTAAATATTTTAGGCCAAACAGGACTGGAGTTAGACGGGCACTCATCAACACTTTAAACCCTTCTAGACAACATAACAGTAAAAACCAAAATGTCAAAGGCAAGGCTACAAAACTAATTTATCTTTAAGTGTTGAGCTACTGTATTCTTGGGTTTAGTAGTAAACTTGTAGTAAATATAAGCATCATGAAGATGTAAATTAAGGAAATTTAGAGACTGTTATTGTGTCACAATATTTTAGTCTCTTTAAGTAATTTATACTAAGGTGGCTGATAAATTACTTGTTACTTTTTTTTTACAGAAAACTATTACTCAGAACAGTTATACTCAGGAAGTCTGAAGTCTACAGGAAGCAGGAAAAACAAATTATATGATTGGGATGGATGTCTGCGCCACACGCCCTGAAAACACCAATTTCTCAGTCAGTATTTGTTTAGGCTTCTCTTTGCACTGCCTTGACCTGGAGGGTCCAAACTAATTCAGTGACTCTGAATTGGCTCTTAGAATCTCACATGCACCATCTTCCACTATAGTCCCTGGGCCTAGAAGGAGTATGTTTGAATATGGCATTGGCAGATTCAATAGTTTTAGGTTCTGGAGATATCAGGTAAACTTGCTATTTACTTAAAACTTGTCAGACTCTGGAAAGCAAAGCAACAGAATCAGTAACATTCTAAGTAAAAAGTCATAAAAAATTGAATTTGGTCCCATGCAATTAATTTGTCTTCTGTTTAAGGTTGAGTTATTGATACTCATGGCCATATAAGCTTTCTAATTAAGGTCCTAGAAGATTGTTTTGTTTTAGTCCAATGGCATATATCTTCAAAGTTATCAGAAGCCTGTATTCAAAGGAACTTGTCAATCTTTTGCATGACTTTTCTTGAAGAAATAGACTCTGGACTTAGCCAGTTTAAAAACACTTTCTGAGATGAATCAAAGTAAAATGGAAACTCTTAGACTAGTCATGGTTAAAGAGACAACTGACAGATCAAGCTGGTTATTTTTATGGCACACGGCAATTAAATATAATAACCATTTATTGTTCATAATGTACACCAAGATATACCACTATTTCATAATGTTGGAACATATATTAATAACATTCTTATAGAAATATAACCCAAAGTTAAATGCTATTTCATATTTGACACTGTTTCCTGTATGATTTTAATGTGCCAAATAAACCTAATGTCTGCCTCAGACTTTTAGTGGCCCTAATATATAAAAAACTAGTTTAATGTGAAAAGGCTGGATTTACAATTTGTGTGTGGAAGTTTGTCAAATATCAAAGCCTCAAAACATTCATTCAAGTACAATCACAAGCCACTATAAAATAAGGGTCGTTTATGTAATCAAGACAGTCAACAAAAGATATTAAAGATAATATAGTGAGTTATATTGGTGTAATATTACCCCTTTCAAAGTTCAGTTTTTCTAGTTAATCAAAACCTAATAAAGATAGCACAAGGATTATCTTGATAAAGCATAAAATCTTTGCTGCTTTTTACGCTAGTACCAAAAAATAAAGAGAAATCTCCTGCAGTGTGATTTTTTTTTAACTAAAAAGAAAATATGTTATAGAATCAAAATGAGCACATCATATCATTTCATTAAGAGCAAATTTATATCTACAGAAAACTGTTTTAACAAAATTTCTTTTTTTAATTATAGCCAACTGGACCACATACAAAATTCCTTAATAAATTCCCATTGTGACATTATCCCAACCTGCACAGACTGTCTACAAAACATGCCTAAAAACTTTCCCTTTAACCTTGCTTATCAAAAATACATTTCTATATTCATTACCTTTTTACATCCTTCTCTTATTCACCAGTTACTTTCTATTTTGGTTTTATTTTCTTTCTAAATCCATGTTTTCGTTACCTCTGAATTAGACAAAATTATATATTTTAATAAAAGCATACTTTATGCTTCTTTTATAATTTCTTATTAAAAACATTTTATTCTTTGGTACACTTTATATAAAACCACATGCATTGACTAGAATTCTGATTTTTAGTAACTTTAAATTTTAGTGAAAGCTTCAAGATCAGGAAGTCATGAATTGCTCTTTAAAAGACGCTTGTCATGAAAAAGGACTGCAGGTTACTATAACATTATAGACATTTACTTAGCCAAACTGAGAACCCAAATATTTTTAAAATGTAAAACTCTTACTCCTTGATAGAGAAGAGACTCAGTTTCTCAAACAACTATAAGAACTGATATACACAGACTGAAGCACAAGTTAATGAGGAGGCAGACTCAATCTGTCTGTTTCTCTCCTTTCCCCACTTTTTACAGTTTATTCAAAGGTTGTACAAAAAAATCTTTTGTTATTCCTAAATTATTTTGTTATTCCTATTAATATCATATGAAAATCTTGGTTAAAAGAGAAAATCAAATTTTTCCTTGTATTACTGTATTAATGATAGTTAATTTTAATAAAATCTTAAATCCATCTAATTTTAACCAATTTGAATGTAAGTTAAGATTTTTATAAAGCTTTTATAACCTTTAAGTTTTACATCCACTTAATTTAATTGTCATGTACTTAAAACAGTTTCAAACCAATAAATTAGACAAAATTGTTTCCCTTCTATCTAACAGTTTTAATTACATATATTAATCATAATGTCAAGTCTT
Organism: Lepilemur ruficaudatus; assembly: GCA_963574885.1. Classification (NCBI taxonomy): domain Eukaryota; kingdom Metazoa; phylum Chordata; class Mammalia; order Primates; family Lepilemuridae; genus Lepilemur; species Lepilemur ruficaudatus. The sequence continues at coordinate 8,186 of CAUYRT010008484.1, read as the reverse complement.
AGGAAAAATTTCAAGAAGTTAAAGTAACTTTGAATTGTTATCAGTCACTGATTTTATTAGCATTTCTAAATATAATAATAAAATATCAAGGTATATAAACTTAAACTTATGTTTAAGAATGAATGTTCTAGTATTTTACCTTATAAATGACTCAGACATTTTATGATGATCCTCTTTAACTTAACATGATGACTTTAAGATTTTAAATTACATGAAAATTTCATTTGTATTTATTCCATTTCTGTTTACCTAATTTATCTAATTTACTTATTTTAGCAGTTAACTCAGATTCCAGTTGTCACTTTAAGTTACTTTTCTGTTAACCAATTTTAGAGCTTGTGAATTAGATATACAGAACAAAACAGGGATCAAAATATAGTTTAATTTATGTTTTCTCTTTTAAACTCATAAATCTTACAAGAAAAACAAATAAGTATTTTAATAAGAGTTGTTATTTTAAACAAATATAACATCGCTTCTAAATTTTATAAACATAGTAGACATTTTAGAATATCCTGTTTCAAGGTATTCTAGGTACCTTCTGTTAAAGGTATTAAATAAATACTTCCAAAACACCACATCATAAAACAAAATCTATTGACATCTAAGTGATCAAAGCATCCCTGGCCCCCAAAGTTTGGGAGCAAAGGCCTCTGTTCCCACGAAGACTTTCTCAAAATTTACTGACATGAAGATTAATAGGAGAAAGAATTAAAAACTTACACATGGACACCTTTACAGTGGCACTCAAAGATGTAGGGAAAATTGTCCATTTTCATTATTAAACTATAGACAGCCATGTCGAAATATGATTGGACAAAAGCTGTGTGAGCTAATTCTAATAGACCGAGTGGCAGAACCCTGCAAGGCTTTTGTATTTAGATTCTGTTTGCCTCTCTGAGTGTGCATTCCTTCCTTCTGGGTGCAAGGCAAGGCCCTTTCTGGAATGGGGTTTTACAATAAAAAGAGTAGGTCAGATAATTACTTTATGGCCAGGTTTTACATAGACGAATTTTAAGTTTTATTGCTTGCTTTCAGAAAAAGGGGTCCTGGCCTTATGACCTGCCTTGGGGAACAGGGATTCTATTTCAATTAAGGGAAAAATTGGTACAAGAGGCAGGCAGTCAAGGCAAGGTCAGAAAATTTTTGCTTCTGAAACCTTCATTTAGGATAGTTTTCTGAGCCCCAACAACATAAGATCACATGACTGTACACTGAAAAATACTTTCAGCACCAATCCTTAGCACTTCAAACAATCACACAAAGTGGTAACACGTTTTTTACATGAAGATCAAGAATAAGCTATTTTAAAAACAATCTAAATAGTCTCAAAAGATTTTTTTCTCAGATGGGTGTAAATTTGAGTCCATGCTTTCTTTCTAAAGAGTAAAACTGTTTTGAGATTCTCTTTGGATTTTAACAATCATTCTCTTTTTACCCTAAAATAAATTACTATACAAAAATTAGCAGTTTAGGAAGTTTTTTCTAGCAACATAATATACATGCAACTGGCTAGCCTGTAAAGAGTAAGAAGACAAAAATGGACAAAATCAAGGGAAAACTAAGGCTTCCCATTTAAGGTCTTCTAACTACAACTTCATGGACAACTTTGAATCACTAACTGTACTGTTAACACCAGATGATAGTGAGCTAGAAACATGTTTTGTGTACCTCTCTACAGACATTGAATCAGTAGAAAGAAACTGTATCTGCAGTTAGGATTAAAAGACAAAAATCCAAATATTTTTATAAACTTTTGACCCTAAGTTTGTTTTGTGCTCTATCTACTTGGTGTTTTATTTATGCTAATTTGCTGCCAATTAAGCACATTTACATATTTAAAATTATTTACATAGGCATTTTTTGTTGATAACTCAGATTTAGTGGTTATCATTAGACCAAATATTAAATTTACCTTACTTATCAAGAATCACACAAACACAGATCATTTTGTCTTTGGCTGAGTTTATATTTTCATAACCTTTATGTCAAATGTTGACACCTCAAGAACCAAAAATATGCAGTAAAACCCAGGCAAAAACAAATGTGTGCTGACAGTCTCAAAACATTTTCTCTGTTACTTTAACAATTTAATACCTTTTTAATTTTTAATAATAATCCAGCTTATTTACCAGGGATTATTAAATTCACGTGAACCATTTGGGTTTGTTTAATTAATTTATGAGCGCTGCCTTATTTTCAAGCCAGTTCGGAACCATGTAAGCACAAACATGTAATACATGGACATACAAAAAACATACCTAAACATATACACTCACATGCACACATACACACAAATATCTAATAGATTTTACCCTAGAGCTCTGGCCATGAGATGGTAACACAACTCACCAGTCTGTAAAAGACAGCCAGATCCAAATTTCTTCTCACAAAACTGGAACTTGTTCACATGGCAAACTATAGTTGCCCTTATAGGTAACCTAATTTGGCCTATGGATAAAAGTTTTAAATAAAGCCATTCCATGGCAGTTTGGTTTTTAAAAAACTATTTACTTTTGTTTGTCTTCAGTTTAAAATGAGTTTTCATTTTTTGCATTTTAGCTAAAACTGGCAACAGGATCTCCAGGTAACCTTCCAATTGCAAACAACATAAACAATGAGTTATCTTAACATGAATAGAAAAAGTTAGCATGTTTTATACTAGCCAGAAAAGAAAAGAGAAATAGCATAAGAGACATTTAAATTCTACAGTGGTAGGTGGACCACTTGAGCACTGAATTTTCCTTGATGTAATTAGTCTTTCTGTAAAAACCTGTGCACAGGAATTGGCTATAACCAGCTAGAGACCTACAAAACCTGGCATGCCTTTGAACCTTTTCATTTACAAAAATACGTGCAAGTAGAGGCAGCACAAACCAACTGGGGTACATGAAGGGGGTCATTCTCCATGTCTTTCCTCATTTTTAAAGGATTTCTTTCCATTTCTCTTTAAAAGAACTAGGGTTGGTTGTCATAGATCACAGCGTGTTGATGTGGGTGAGGTAATCAATGTTTCACCACTAAGTTGGTTCCACCCTCTTACATGTCTTAGTTTCTCTCTTTGGGAGTCTACTACCTAAGAGGGAGTTCAAAATGGGGACTGACCAGCCCTTATATGTGTTTCCTGGATGAGCCTTCTTTTAGTTAATTTGTTGTGGGGTTCACATCTCAAACTTCAGTTGCCCTGATAGGTAACCTAATTAGGCCTGTGGATGAAAGTTTTGAGGAAAGCCATTCCATGGCAGTTTGGTTTTTAAAAAACTATTTACCCATGTTTGTCTTCAGTTTAAAATGAGTTTTAATTGTTTGCATTTTAGCTACAACTGGCAACAAGATCTCCAGGTAACCTTTCAATTGCAAATGGCCCCATAGGGCCACTCACACTTCAGGGAGTTGCCCAGGCAACTCCCACTCAGGACCCTGGTCACCCAGGGCTGCCTTTTGGAGTAAAATGCCCCTTGTCTTCAGAGCGAGGAAACTCAGTCTGCCATTTATCTACAAACAAGACAGCTAAGTTTCCTGTTTCACAAATGCACAGAAATGCCAATTCACAAAATTTTAGGATGAAAAGACAATGGAAAAAGCCCTTTAGAATGCACCTCCAAATCTTAAATTGGGATCTGAAACAATTCCTAGGAAAAGAACCAGCTAAGAGTAAAACAACACCAGCAACCAAAAACTGGAAGTCCAGAGCTCAGGAGGACTTCCCAGTTCCACCAAAGGAGAAGTTTGAACCAGAGGGCCCAAAAGGGACATGCCCATACCTGAGGCCATGGTTGGGCTATTCCTTCGGCTGTGCTGAGTATTCTCTGAGCCCCATATCTGGGCGCCAATCTTGTGAACAAAAAAGGAAAAGAAGTCAAACTCTGTAAAATAATTTTAAAAAGGTTTATTCTGAGCCAAATTTGAGGACCATGACCTGGAGCCATGGCAAAGAAGCCCTGAGAAAGTGGACTCACTGTGGTTGGGTTAAACTTTGGTTTTATACACTTCAGGGAGACAGGGGTTACAGGTAAAGTCATAAATGCATACATGGAATGCATACATTGGTTTGGCCCAAAAGGTGGGCCATATTGAAAAGGGGAGCTTACAGGTTATAGGTGGGTTTAAAGATTCTTTGACTTGTAATTGGTTGAAGATATGAAGCTTTGTTTAATGGTTTGGAATGTTTTAAGATGAGGAAGTCTGTTAATCAGAGAAAAGCCACTGGACATATATTTGTTGCATAAATTGAGAACTTGAAGGTGTGTCTTGCATACCCTTAGGCCTGTTAATGGGTTATAAAGGATGTCTCCAAGAAGGGAGGGGGCATGATGAGGCATGTCTGACCTTCTCAGGCAGGCAATTTAGTTTTAGGATACCCCCTTGGCCAACAGAGATCCCATTCAGTCAGCCAGTGTGGGGAGCCTTATGATTTTATTTGTTCACATCACATTTTGTAATGATCACTGAATTTTTGGCCTCAAAAGGTCAGGATCTGTGTGCCTGTGGGACCAAGTGTACTTTTGTGGATGGGACTTGTCTCCAATGTCAGGACATACAGAGTGATTACTAAGGGAAGCAAGAAAAATGCAAATTAGACCCTTCCTAAAGAAGCCATGTCAAAAAGAAAACAGAAGCCACCTAGATAATGACATGTGTCCAAAACAAAGCCATGGTTGGTGGGGGCAGCGGGGAGAAAACACCATAAAGTTGTCTGATACATATTTCATCTGAATTTTTTTGACCATTTGTAATCAATTTCCAAGGTTTCATTGTACCCTTTAACTTTAGTTATTCAACCTACTAAACAAGTCACCTCATTCTTGTCCCATTGGAAGGAAGAGTGGAGACTCTTTTGATGTTGATAAGAGAAAGAAAAAAGAGTCACCTCAGGAGAAGAAAGTGTTCTGAGTAAACACCTGGAGCCTAATAGTGAGAAGTGGTGATACTTTGTCACTTGCCTTAACCCTTTCAAAGACTCATCAAACCAGAACATAGAAATTCATGTAATTAATTAATACAACTTTTCTCTTTTAAAAAACCAGAAATCTTTCTTTACAAAAAAAGAACAGAAATCAATGATATCTTATTACTCACCCATTTAGGTCTGCCTCTTGGCCATTGTTCTCCAGTGTCTTCTGCTTTATGTGACATGAAAAAGGAAGTCATTATAGTTTCCTAAATGATGTTATTTGTAAGTACTGCACTACAGGACACTTTTCAAGTAAGAACATTCAGGTTTGCAGATGAGGCATCTAGATTATTTTAACAACCTCTTTCTCCTCTAAGGCTCATGTCCTTCTGCATTTTTGAGTAGATTCTTCTTCCCTGTTTTTTTTTCACTGCATGATGTAAAGGGCTGTCTATGCAACCCCTTGCCCTAAAAGACTCCACCAGAGAGATCTAATTTGAAATGCATAAAAATACTTTTTAAAAAGCTATTTTGCTTTTATTTCTGTCATAGTAAAAAAATTAACACCACATTCCATAATTACATACATAAATTAGTATTTTGGGAAATTAATATTTTTCTAATGATGAAGATTTTCTTTACATTTCACAACTCAAGGCACAAAAATTAATGTTGATAAATTGCTTTTCACTTTACAAAGCACTTGTAACCTCTATTGGCAGCCAAAAGCAAGTCTAAACATAAAAAGGAATACATAAGCATTCTACTAATAATTCCAAATAAATATTTTCACACTTTTACTTTGTCAAATTTCCTGTTTTTGAACAATCACCTGTCAATCAGTTCACCTAAAGTAGAGGATAAAAGCTGGCAGAAATGAGCAGTGTTCCTTCAAGAGGTGGAAACTATGAGTGTCTAGAAAATTATAATTAATTGCAAATATACTTTATTAACTACAATTCCACACTCAACGTAGACCTGACATGAATATATTTCCAATTATCTTGAGAATGTGTTTCATTGCTTTACTTCACAAATTTGTTTCATTGCTTTACTTCACCGGTACTTTTCCGGTACCACAGTTGTTTTTCCATTTTAAATCAAAGTTTAATATTATCTATTAAGTATTAACATTAGCTTTTCTCATTTTGTCACCCTATTCCAATCCCTCCATGCAACAAAAACACATCAACCTCCCACACCACCATATATATATTCTAGATGAATGTGTGTTTATACTTTTCAGGATAAAGAAAGCTTAATCCATATTGTTCCGTTATGAGAATCTTCCACAGGCTACAGCAACACAAAGTAACCTGAGCCAGTATAACCTGCTTTTCCTTTTGCTTTTCTTATCTGGGTTAGCAGCCAGTGGGTACTTGGTACAGGGACACTAAAATGACATGCATTAAGGGTCTACATGCGAAATAAAAATTTCCTCTTTCTCTCTTCCATCTGCTTAATAAAAAATAGATGGATATAGATGATAGTTGATAGACAGATAGATAATAGGTCCAATAAGCGACAAGATTTCTCACCAATGACCTCATCACAATCTGGCATTATTATGTAATAGGTCCCATGAATTAACCCAAAGTCTATAAGGTTGTAATGTTAGCTCACATTTGTTGAGCATTAAAAAGAGCCCAGGCACTGGGCTAAGTCACTCATGTATTACTTTAATCCTCACAGCAGCCTTATAAAGTGGGTATAGCTATTTCTCTTGTTTTTCAGGTGAACAATGAAGTTTTACTTAGGTTACATATGTAACTCTCTCAAAGTCTCACACCAGATGGGTAAATGGTAGGCCTGGGATGTGAACTCAGCTCCGTTGCACTCTAATGACTGTGCTTCTAACCTCTTACCAATCTTACTGCCCCTTACTACACAAGCATTTGCTATCATAGAAAATATTTTAAGAAACCTAAATCATTACAGATTCAGCTAAGTTTCCAATACAAAATGAAAGCTGGTAGCCTTTAGGAATTCTATCTAACCATGAGATTCAAACACCATGAATTGTTGTGTATTACCTTGAATGGCTCCAAATGGAAACAGTTATTGTCAGAGATTAGTGGCATCGTCTTACTCCAGGCACATGACTGTGAGTTAAGTGAAAAACAGGAGTGGCCAGTAAGTCACTCTTGAAAGATTTCTCAAGACCTAATTTTCATCTGTATTTTAGATCACCGGGCATAACAGAAATCTACCTTGTATCAAATATTTTATAAATATATGACAGCATATGGTCCTGGAAAAGGTTTAAGCTTTGGAACAAGTTGAATTCAAGCCAAGGTGCCATCATTTACTAGAGCTGAATATCAGACAAGCCATAGTTTATATCTTTGAATCACCACTTTCTCATTTATCAATGAAGACCACGATGCCTATGTCAGAGGATTCAAGGAGCTAATATATATATGTAAAGCGCCTGACAAAAGCTATGGCATTCAGGAGGTAGTCCAGTGTAAATTCACCTCTCTCCCCTTATTTTAAAATGCTACCCTTAAAAAGAATGCCTACTAGTTCTACAATTTCCACAGTCACTTTCTAAGCATCATATTACCTACATAGGACAGTTATTACTCTCCCTGTTTCAGAAATGGGACATGAAGCAGCCTGGTCACCTTCATCACTAGTAGAACTGAGACCCAATCTGATTTCAAGGCAGTAAAGAATCTGTTTTTCAGGGAGCTATTCCCATACAGAATACAATTGCCATGGGAAAATTTAAAATTTAAAATACAACCTCCTGGGGTGAAAATCAAGTTAGTTAGAAGTTAAATATTGCCAATTTTCTGATAAACACATGGATAAGAGCAGAGTTTGGGAACCAGGTGTATATTTCAATTCTAACTTCAGGGACAAATTTAGATGCCTACTGATTTTTTGCTATTATAACTATTCTCACTATATTTGATATGCACTGTGATGAATTATGGCTACAGCCAAAACTCTCCTACTCCAAATCAATCATACATCTGTAAAATAAATGACCTAGAAAAATATTTGGATGTCATGGTTCCTGTTTTGTTTTCATGTATTTTCATGTTTTTAAAGACTTACATCTGCAGAAACTAAAATCTATAGAGCCAAATACCCAAGTTGTAAAAAGTCACAGTTTGTTGGTTTCAGTTGCTCTTTTAAAAAAATGTAAACAGCATAAATCAGTGTGCACTGGCATCAAAATCAACAGGCCTAATCAATCAGACTAAGCCTTGAGGAAATTCTCATTTTGCCTTTTGTTAATCCCGTTCTGTATGATTCCCGATTTAAAGTGCAACACTTTAGT
>CAUYRT010008483.1:0-14651 GCA_963574885.1 Lepilemur ruficaudatus | reverse complement strand
AGTGCAGTAATAATATCCTGCTCACCCAGGGAGTCTCTGCCTCTCCCTCTTTTTTCTCTCTCCCCCCACTCAAAACTTTCAGGATTCAAACCCAGGTCTGACATCATGAGGTATGGCCTTCACCACTGTCCCCTATGGCCTCACTTTTTATTAATCTATGCTAATTAGAGTTTATTTGTGTAGATGTTTTTTTCCATAAATTTTTCCCTTAAAGAATTGTAGGAGAAAAGGAATCTGATGTGCATAATATAGCTGAAAAACTTACCTGTGTAAACCACCATGTCTATGTAGACATTTTGTGAGTAACAAGAACAGATTCTACTACCTGACAATAAAAAACAAGCCATTGCTTATGCAAATGCCTACTTTCTTAGCACTATGTGGAACATGATACCTGGGAAGAGATTTTCCATGGAAAAAAAAAATCTGCTGTATTTCATTTCTGGATGTCTCAAGACTGAAAAGCTTCTACTACACAAATTATGTATGCTTCAGAATATATGGGTGCTATTACTGATTAGCTGTGGATAAAGCTCTATGTAAGAAAGCAACTACCTAACAAGGGTACTTATGAGATACAAGGTATTATTGCTCTTACTCACTTTGAAACTGAAAATTCAAAGTAAGCTAAGTTTATATTATTTTAAATTATGATAATAGACCGCTTTTGAAAGATGGAAAAAAACCTTTGGATTGTATTAATTTTTTTTAACTTTTAAGATAAAAAATTATTAGACTCAAAATAACACCATCTCCAGATGTTTTCACTTAGTTTAGTATATAAAATCCTTTAGATGACTCATTCCCACCTTTTGAAATTTTTTATTCATTGTCTAGATCTGTGCTATTCAGTATAGCAGCCACTTGCCATGTGTGGCTATTTAAATAAATTGTAATTAAGTGAAATTTAAAATTCAGTTCCTCGGTCATACTAGCCATATTTCAAGTGCTCAGTGGCCACATGTGGCTAGTTTATTGGACAGGTATAGAACATTTCTATTCTCATAGAAGTTTTATTAGGCAGCATTGATCTAAATGGTTAAGTATCTTGTAGAGAAAGGCCATTGTGATTCAGATTTCATACTGCTCATAATTTTTGTTAATTCTACACTTTTAAGTTTTTACTATGTGTTAAGTGCATGTGAGATACAAAGGATCTGAAGACAAAAATGACATGGCCACATACAGAGGTAGAGACAGACCGTGCAACGCAGGATTGCAATGCAACATGAGTTCTCCAGGAAGAGGAGAGCAAAGGGTATTCTAAATAGAAAGAACTGTACTTGCCAATGCATGAATGGTGGGGTGTGTTTGGGAAACTCTGGATGATTTATTTGGCCCAGACAAGTGTGAATAAGGACTAGAAAGGTATGCTGAGGCCAAATCCAGGAAGATTTCAAATAATTGTATCAGGTTACTTTCAGTTGAAAGAAAAGCCAATTGAAATTGGCTTAAAAAAATGAAGACGATGTGTTGATTATATGGTGGAAAAAATCCAGCACTGGACTGGTGCACTACTATGACTCAACTAGAGCTCTAGCTGCCTTGGTCTGTGTGTCTGTCAACTCTGCTGTTTTGTTCTGGCTTTATCCCCATTATCAATAAGATGGTTGCTATAGCTTCGGGCTTCCCACTCATATATGGCGATCTTTGGATGGAGAGAGGCTGACTGTCTCTGAGGCTCTCTCCCAAGACTGATGAAACCCTCACATCTCCTCAGCCTGGTTGAGGTTACATGTTCATTTATGACCAACCTCTGTGGCTTGAGGTATGTTTGGAAATCTCAGATTTAAGCCAGTCATTGTCCAGAGGGTAAGAGCACATGGGATCAATAAGCCTTTCCCTGGAGCTGGCGAGAGATCATCTGTTCCTGAGGCACAGTGACTGCTAGGGAAGGGAGACACCTGTGTGATAATTAGAAACTTATCAAGAGACAGAGGAAGGGACATTAGGAAGCAAGCAGCCTGAGTGTATCATGGTTTCTGCAGTCTGACAGACCTGAATTGGCGTCCTCAGCGGTGTGGTTTACATAATGGAGCCTCAGTTTCCAAATGGAGATAATGATAGTCTTTGTCTTTTATACTGCTGTGCAATGTAAATGAGTTAATACCAGAAAGGAACTTAGGATAGTGCCCGAACCACAGTAAAAACTCAGAAAATATTAGCATTACATTTTTATTCAAATATGGGAGGCAGTTGGAGCTTTACCTTTTAGAGCATGGGACTCCGATGGAAGGTCTTTTTTGTCTTCTGACTGCGAGTTGATTTCCTACCACTTAAATAATAATAAAATAGTACTCAAGTGATATTGATGAAGACAGGAAAGATAAATGTGAATTAGTTGAGTAAATGTGACAGAAATCACATGACCCACAAAGCTGAGAATGTTTACTATCGGGATCTTTATGGAAGTTTGCCAACTCTTGGAATAGAGGATCAGAAAAATGCCTTCTGATACAGAATACCTAAACATGCTAGATAAATTATGTTTTTATAAATTAATCTTAACGCATACCTGAACTAGAGGCAAAATAAGGAAATTCCTAGGAGTCCAGAAATGACAATAAAGTGGACACACAACACACACAAAGAGAGAGACAGTGGGAGAGTTCGAACGAGTATGCAAATATGAGAAATATTTACTGAGAGCCAAATATTTGTTAGGCACATATTGCTCTATATCTGGGGAACAGGCAGGTAAAGTAGTAAATAAATCAGACTTGAGGATTGATCTCATAGATCTTAAAGTTCAGTGAGGTAGACAAATTTTATAAGAAATACATGTATATTTAAATATTTTGACAAGTACTGTGAGGAAGAACAATGTGATTTGAGAGAGATAACAAGTAAAACCTGATTTAAAATTGTGTGCTTAGAAAAGGACTCAGATACAGTGTCTTTAAAGCTTGGGAAGAGTTTAGTACGTTCAAGAACATGCAAGAGGGCATTTCTTTTGGGTAGAAGCCTAGGCTCTGTGTACTGTGTATGCTTCTATCTGACCATATAAGTGAAAAATTTATGGAGGTATAATTAATGCCTTTGTTACAAAACCAGAAATGGACAGAGATTTAACAAATTTCCATATCTCAATCTCATGAGCATTTTGATGCTATAGTAATTATTCCATTTAAAACACTCATTTATACATAATTGAATAGTTTTACTACAACAACAAAATCTCTTTGAGGCAGAAGACAGACTTTAATGACAAGAGAGGAATACTCTCAATTCTGACGTTGAATTTAGGTGCCTGTGTGAAGGAAGGCTTAGTATTATAAACATGGGTAGGTGAGACTGTTAGCTTGCAGAAAGCTAACCTTGTGTGCTGGACTTGATAGTATTAGAGGTGTCTTGAAAGACATGGGGAGAAAAGCCCTAAAATTGCACCTGGAAGACATCTGCTGGACTAGATGTGTAGAGTCCTAAGCATTTAGGAATTCAGCAAATGGCTGCTGGTTGGAGTTTTTTTTGGTTTGAAGATACCATCAAAAGGTGGGAGGGTGGGAGGAGAATTACCTAATAGGTACAATGTACACTATTCAGATGATGGTTACACAAAAAGCCCAGACTCCACCACTATGCAATATATCCGTGTAACAAAACTGCACTTGTACCCCCTAAATCTATAAACATATTCATAAATATTTATAAATGAATATTTGTTTACAAATAAATAAAAAGATACTCTAGTTATCTCTGAATTGGAGATGACTAATTTTGGGGTATGTTTTGGATTGGCCAAAGCAAAAAGCAGATTATTTTATATTTTACACTAACAAAACCCATAGAAGGAAATTCTACTTTGCCTTTGCAACCCATATGTCAGCTTGAGTATCCCTGCCCCTTAATAAAGTAATGATTAATTACACCCCCAATTCAAAGTCTTCTTCAAGAATGTTGAGAATTCTCAGGTAGCTAATTTTTCGTGGTCATTTCTGTTCTTGCTTAGAATGAATTAGTTCTGCTTATGGATCATCTTTCATTCCACATGGGCTCCATACCAAGCTAATACAGACCAGGCCAAGGCCCCTTTCTTCAATTTTCATAAATTAGAATCAAACAACAGAAAAAGAGAACACATATAGGACCTACTAACATTCATAAGACCTGCCTTTACTTACAACAGATGACTCTTGCAGGTTCTATCTTTCCATGGGGCATCTTGCACCCTGTTAACTGAAGTTTTCAGTGTTTATTTTTCTCATCATTTTAAAATATTTTACTTATTATAACTTAAGAGAAAATGAAGTCACTGAGTTTGTTAATTCATTATGCTAATTTTAATACACAAATTCTAAACACCTGGCTTTTTGTTGATATAATAAATATGGGGGTTTTGTCAACTATTTTTCTTTTTTTCTTTCTTTGGGTCTCACAGCTATGTTCTGGATGGTTAAAGTTGCAGAAAGTCTAAACACTCAATAAGAAGTTACTAACAGGTTTAGTTCTTATATCTATATTGGGAGGTAGCATAGGACATTAAAAGCTCTTTTGAATAGGATGCAAGAACAGGAAAGCTCCATATACTCCCTTCCAAATCAGCTTGGTGGAGAGACCTTGGCCTAGCTGCCTAATGCACCTGAGTCTGTCTGTCTTTTATCTATAAAATGGATCTGATAACAATAGCTATTTTATAGGGATTTACAAAGATTAAATAAGATCCTAAGTATAAAATAAATATTTTGTATGGTACAATATACAGATTAGTTTTGTTATCAATAACCTCTGATTTCTTCAGCCCAGGATAGGTTCTTTTGTTCATTATCCCTTAAGCCAGACCCTCTAGCTAGCCTGTGTCAGTTTCACACTCTTATCAAAGATGTATACATTCTGGCATTCTCTTTTCCACCAGTTGTTCATTGTTTCATTAGAAAGAAAGATATTTAAGAATTCACATTTATATTATAACATATAATTTAAAAACTTTTTTGCAAGAAAGAGTATAATCAGAAATTCATAAGTAAACTTAAAGTTTGATTCTCAGTTTCAGTGAGTCTGACTGGTAGAAGGGGTGGCATTCCACAGTCATTTAGAAACTCAGGCTGATGGGAGGGTTGTCATCTTCTGCACATGGCTTCCAAGCCATCCAGAGTCTCCATTAATGACAATATCCAGCTGATGATGTGGGAAAAGAGACACTGGGCATCGTGTGGAAGGTTTATGTGGTCCAGGCCTGGAAGTGTCCATCACTTCTGTCCACATTCCGCTCTTCAGAACTGCCACTGGCCCACACCTAACTACAAGGATGGCTGGAAAATGCATAGCTATTGGCCCAGGAGGAAAGGAAGACAGGATTGTTGAACAACAAGGCTCTGCTATAGCCTTCTCTTCAGGTCTCCAAATATTTGCCTCCCTTCTTTCCTTCCCCAAAGTCTCATGCCATTATTGCATCCAATTCCAAGTCCAAGGTCCTGGGGTGTAGGCCATCCTCCATCAGGTCCAGATATGTCATGGTTGGGCATTCTTGGAAGTAAAAAGGCAAATTTTCTAGCTCCCCATATATCATGGTACAACAGAGACTAAATAACCACAATGTAGGAAAAAATAAAATTAAAGAAAGGGAAGAATGGCAAGCCAGCAGCAGTCCTTGGGCTATAAGCCTTAGAAAATCCTGTTTGGCAGGTATTGAGAAGGCTCCCTACCTTGGGGGGTGGGGAAATTCCTTAAATAGCTCTGAATCTACTCTCTGGGAGGAACCCTCCTTTCCAGCACTTTTATGTGGCCAATGATTCCATCCTCTGGAAGGTTCTTCCATGTTTACTGTTGCCTGGCTGTCACCTCTGAAGTGGCTATTAAGGAGTGTGGTCTTCTCTAGGTCTTTACAGCTTTCGTAATTCATTATGCAAGAATAAAGGGAACCAATGGACGTTTTCTGGTTTAAGGTCAATCATTCCCTAATTTGGGGGCTGTGAAAAAGAAATCCCTTGGTTCATGCACACAGTGTGACAGCCTGGCATAAGTGAAAGACATGAGCCAAAGGATTAACAGAGAAGTGAAAGAAGGAGTATATATTGGGAACAACATCACCCAAAATCTAAACAACTGGAATGCATTAAACTTGTTCATTCAACAAATACTGGTTGAGCGTCTACTAAGTGTCAAACACTGAGTCAGATATGGAGGATAACAGTGGCAACACATGAGAGTAATGACAATGAAAGGCCTTAGATTTAAAGGTTAAAGGGGGAAAAATGGGACAATAAATGTGTTATTGGTTTTAGCAAATCCAAAACATTTGAGAAAATGGTATAGTGTTTGCCAAACCTAAAACTCTTTTACTCTCACTGAATCTTAAATTAGGAAAGCATAAAAGCAGACAGAATTAGTAGGGAATGAAAGTTTTATGGTTATATTTGCTTACGTAATAACCCTATATCAGAAAGTTGATGAGGTGGCCCACACCTTTGGAATAACCAGCCTGTCCCTCCCCCCGCCAAAAAAAATTCTAACCAAATAAAGTATGAAATAAGACAGAACCCACCATGCTATAACACTTACCAGGAATGAAGAGCATGCTGACTGGAAATGGATCAAGCAATAAAGAAGAGGTTGGTTTTTCTAATATCACCTCCATGTCACTTGAGACCTTTAATCTCAAACCTACTTCTGAACCCATTCTCTGTGCAGAGGTTACTCAATGGTCTTGTCTGGGTCCAAGCCAAGTCTTCCTTCTGTTATATGGCCACTCTTTATCCTTTTTGGTTTCTACTTTGAACAACTTTTCAGTCTGGGTTAGAGTTTCTTCCGGTAGACCACAGATTCTGCAAATATTTATTGAGTGTCTCAGGTGAATCAAGACCTAGTCTAGATTCTGCCATTTACTTTTAACTCTTTTGACATAAACAGAGTGATTTAAATGCATTCATGACATATTCGTAAATAGGGCTTGGTAGAGCTTTTAAGCAGTATGTCTCTGCAGTCACGCATAGCAATGCATGAATTCTAAGCCATCCTAAGTACTGTACTATTCCTGAAGATCGATAAATCATGTCAGCTATGTGAGGCTTGGAAATTTTTCTTTAAAACATAATAAACAAAAATGTTACCAGTTTTCCTTTGATTACTACTATGTCCCCAGGAAATGAGATCAAAAGGACATCTGTTCTGTCTATCAGAATTCATTCATCTGCTTCATTCTTTTCCTTTCATGGTATGCATAGCTACCACCTCTCACTTCCTGTTTGCCTGCTTTCAGAGAGAGACAATTAAATGGGAGATGCTTTGGAAGGAAGGGGTTTTTTTTGAAATCCATTGGCCACACAGAACTGGGACTGCAGAATTAGAAGAGAGGAGTAGTTTTCTTACTTATTACTAACTTTCTTAAGTGTTTTCAGAGCACTTGAAGGGACATAGCAAGACAGGGGAAAATGTCTCAATTAGTAACAGAATACTTGAGGACTTTCTCAAAAAGATAATTAATGTGGCACTCTAAGAAAACGACCAGAGACACACAAATAATGTACAAATATATTTATTGTAGTATTACCTGTAGTAACAAAACCTGGATCCAATCTGAATGTTCCACAATAGAGGACTGATCAAATAAACAGTAATGAAACAATATGAAAAATGGGCTCATCGAATTTGAACCGATCAGCTTTCCATTGTATCAGGAACAAATCTAAATAAGAAATTGATATTTATTATATATTGCTATCTTGAATAAGCCTTGGCTCTTCTCCACTATAATAGGTAATGAATTGCAAATAAACCAGTCAGTTATAAAGTTCAAAGAAACGTTGAGGGCATTTTGAGAGCATTTCTAGTGGCTTACAGATATGTTTCTTTTTACAACAATCATATACATCCCATATATATTTATTTAGGATCTTACAGTGGCGATAATCTACTCTGAATAATTTCTTATGAAAACATCGAGACAATATCCATAACTGCAAAATAAAACCCAAAGTACTTGAAATTATATTAAGAGTGACGCAGTTAATTAAGAATGGCTGTGAGTTCAGAATCTGAACAATGTTTTGTTGGGGGAATACCAGAAATGGTGGGCTTTTCTTGTGTATATATATATATATAGAGAGAGAGAGAGAGAGAGAGAGAGTGTATATATCTACACACATAGTATAAGTATATATTAATAGTATATGAGGGAGGGGTTACAATGATATTATACCAGGTTTAGAATGCATCATCTGAGAAAACCAGACAAAATTCAAGATTTCCAGGGAAGGACTATCCTGAATAATGTCACCAGGGAGTAGATTTATAAACAAAGACAGAGCGTGGCAGATTACACTGGATACTTCAAGTCAGCTTCTCTGGAAAATATGAATTACTCAATAAACCTTCAGTTGCCCCTTAGATAAATCAGCTTTGAAATACAATGGAGAGCGCTGGATGATAAACCATGCAGGGTTACTCCCCAGGTCCTCGGTGTACAGAACATGATTAGATTTAAGACAGTGGAAGATTGTAACATTTTATGAACTAGTTTATTGAATCCTTTCCCTGTTTGGTAGTTCCTAGAAGGCATAAAATAACTTAATCCCTAAGAGGTAAACAAATTAACTTTGAACCTAAAAAAAAAAAAAAACTTTGAACTAAATAACATCTGCAAAAAAAGCCCAACAATCTAACATTGTTGATTATTAAGAAGCACACAATAGAAGTATTAATTTCATTTTATGAGTTCCTTGTTAATTTTCAAAGACTCTTTTTTAAAGGAAAAAAGTGTTTTCATGTTTGCTCCAGGCTACCCTGTATAAAAGGGTACTACTTGTTCTCAACTTCCAAAATGAATTTCTGATTGACATTAATGATTCTGTTAAATCTCTATATAAGGCAAAGGCAATTAGAAGTTTGTATTTTAAACGTCCAAAGCCAGTTTTGTTCCATTACTGGCTTTTTATTTTTCCTAAGAAACTACCTCATAAAAAGCAAAAGATTTCTATAAACTTGGAATAACTAGAAGGAATATAAATTTCTCAAGAATTCAAATTTCCCAGGATTAGCAAAGGCACAGCACACTTTTGAAAAAGTAAAGTTACTTCTTCAGTTTGCCAGTTACTCAACTCTTAATCATCTGAAGCATGTTCAACCTCTCCCCTATGGGCCATTTTCATTCTTTTAAGAATTGAAAAAAAAAAAAAAGAAAGAAAAGAAATTCATTGAGTCCTGGAGATAACAGTTCCAGAAACAAAAACAATTTATTTTCTCAATCTTTTTCTTACTTTCTTTTCAAGAAATTAATTCAATTTAATTCAATCACTGGCATGATTTCACATAGCCAACTTCTTTCCTTTTTTAAAAATCTCTTCTAATTACATCAGGCCTTTTTCTTAAAAGCTTCAAATTGCCCATAATCATTTCATTGAAAAAGTCATCAAGCTATGGGATTCAACATAATTCTGAAATACATTCAGTTCTCAAAAGTATATGGATCACACCATATACTCACAAACCTTGGCATGACCCAACACACAGAAACACACACACACACACACACACACACACACACACAGCTTTCTGATTAACAGCTTTTGGAAATGGGGTACGGTTGTGGAAGTGGAGATAGGATTTTCCTATTATTAAAGACCTACTCAGTGGCAGGCACCATGCCAAGTACCTGACTTTCATTACGCTGTTTAATACTCTGAAATTTCTGTAGTATGCCTATTCCTACAGCACACATGAGAAATTGATCCAAGGAAGTTGTCATATATCCAAGGTTATGTAATCAGTGCTGAAGCAGTGAAATTTGAATGCAGTTCTCTTATCTCTGAAGCCCATGCTTTCCCTACTGCATGCATTGCCTGCCCTGGGAAACTGCTTCCTTGGATGACAATATCACTGGGAAGGTGAAACTATTGCTTGCCTCTTCTGGGTTAGTAGCAGCACTTTTCCACCCTTTAGCATGGGAAATGCAGAGGTACCACTACTCCTGTTGGAGAGCAGAAATACTCCTAAGGTTGGTGTCCATCTTCCTAGCCACCCTAACTCCTTTCTTGCCCTGGTACTTATTCTCAAGGAAGAACTCTGTGAAATTGACTTTTCAGGGGAGAAGGCATAAGGAGGTGATGAACTGAACATTGTGTCACCTTTAGCATTTATTACAGATACTTATGCAAAGTGAACTACAATTTGTTAATTGCAAAATTGTTTTTAAGGAAAGCATAATATATGCTTAATCATTAATTCTCTGAGATCACAGAGAATTACTCAGGTGATTGGCATTTTAGATAAATATGCAAATAAAGACACAAAGGCCCAGAAGTAACTGTTAAGTGTTAAGTGTTAAATGTTAAGTAACTTGCCCAGTCACACAGCAAATAAATGGCAGAATCAGAGTTCACACCCAGCTCTTTGTGATTCCAAAGAACCTGAGCTCTTTCCAATACACCAATGGTTCTCACCTTCAGTGTGTGTCAGAATCGTTAGAGAGCTTTTACAGAGTACCGATGCCCAAGCTTCAACTCCTAACTGTTGAATGAAAATCTCCAAGGTCAGGGCATCTGGGTTTTTGTTGTTGTTGTTATTTGTTTGTTTAAACAACTTTCCAGGTAACCCTGCTATATGCTATATATATATATATGTATATATATATATATATACACACATACATACACATATATATACATACATACATGCTATATGCAGGGTTAATAACCTCACTACCACACCATGCTGCGGTCTTATAGAAGTGTTCCTCATGAAAGCAATAAAAACTTTTAGATTAGCCGGGCGCGGTGGCTCACGCCTGTAATCCTAGCACTCTGGGAGGTTGAGGCGGGCGGATCGCTCAAGGTCAGGAGTTCAAAACCAGCCTGAGCAAAAGTGAGACCCCGTCTCTACTATAAATAGAAAGAAAGAAATTAATTGGCCAACTAAAGATATACATAGAAAAAATTAGCCGGGCATGGTGGCGCATGCCTGTAGTCCCAGCTACTTGGGAGGCTGAGGCAGAAGGATTGCTTGAGCCCAGGAGTTTGAGGTTGCTGTGAGTGAGGCTGACGCCACAGCACTCACTCTAGCCCGGGCAACAGAGTGAGACTCTGTCTCAAAAAAAAAAAAAAAAAAAAAAGCTGTTTCTTTGAGAAGATCAATAAAACTGACAAAACTTTAGTAAGCTGAAAGAAAAAAGAGAAGTCACAAATGATCAATACCAGGAATAAAACAGGAGATAACATCACAGACCCTGCAAACATCAAAAGGATAAAAAAGGAATGCTACAAACAACTCTACACACACAAATTTAACAACTAAGATAAAAAAACAAAAACCACAAACAGTTACAATGCACCTAATAGAAAATAAATCATTTAAGATAATTGAATGGATAATTTAAAAACTCCTCCCCAAAAATCTCTAAGCCTAGATGGTTTCACTGGAGAAGTCTACCAAATGTTTAAAGAAGACTTAACACCAATTCTACACAATATCTGTCAGAAAATAGAAGAGAAGGAACACCTATCAGAATGGCTAAAATTAAAGACAATACCAAATGTTGGTGAGGATGCAGCGAAACTAGACCATTCATACGTTGTGGTGGAAAAGTAAAATAGTGTAGCCACCTTAAAAAACAGTTTGGTAATTTCTTTAAAAACTAAATATGCAACTACCATACAACCCAGTAATTGCACTCCTGGGCATTTATCCCAGAGAAATGAAAACTTATTTTCTCACAAAAATCTCTGTATGCAAATATTTATAGCATCTTTATTCATAATAGCCCCAAACTAGAAACAATACAGATGCCCTTCAATAGAGGAATGGTTAAACGGTGGTACATCCACACCATGACTACTATTCAGCAATAAAAATAGCTGGGCAAAGTGACACGAACCTGTAATCCTAACTACTCAGGAAGCTGAGGCTGGAGGATCACTTGAACCTGGAATTTAAGACCAGCCTGAGTAATACCATGAGATCCCATTTCAATAAAAATGAAATGAATGAATTGCTCGTATATGCAACAATCTGAATGAATCTTCAGAAAATTATGTTGAATTAAAAAACCAATCCAAGGCTGTTGTTTCACACCTGTAATCCTAGCATTCTGGGAGGCCAAGGTGGGAGGACTGCTTGAGGTCCGGAGTTTGAGACCAGCCTGAGCAAGAGCGAGACCCCAGCTTTACTAAAAATAGAAAAATTAGCTGGGCGCAGTAGCATGTGCCTGTAGTCCCAGCTACTCAGGAGGCTGGGCAGGAGGATTACAGGGAGCTATGATGCCACTGCACTCTAACTGGGCTGACAGAGCAAGACTCTACCTCAAAAAAAAGGCCAATCTGGCCGGGCGCGGTGGCTCACGCCTGTAATCCTAGCACTCTGAAAGGCCGAGGTGGGCAGATCGCTCAAGGTCAGGAGTTCAAAACCAGCCTGAGCAAGAGTGAGACCCCGTCTCTACTAAAAATAGAAAGAAACTAATTGGACAACTAAAAATTTATAGCCGGGCATGGTGGCACATGCCTGTAGTCCCAGCTACTTGGGAGGCTGAGGCAGAAGGATTGCTTGAGCCCAGGAGTTTGAGGTTGCTGTGAGCAAGGCTGACGCCATGGCACTCACTCTAGCCCGAGCAACAGAGCGAGACTGTCTCAAAAGAAAAAAAAAGCCAATCTGAAAAGTTTACATTGTGTATGATATATGATTTTATTTACATAACATTCTTTTTTATTAATTTTTAATATATTTATTTATTTTAGAGATGGGGGTCTTACTATATTGCCCAGGCTGGTCTCAAATTTCTGGACTCAAGCAATCCTCCCAAGTAGCTGGGATTACAGGTATGAGCCACCACATCTGGCTATAACATTCTTAAAATTATAAAATTACACAAATGGAGTATACTCTACAGGCTCTGAGCGTTTAGGCAATTGATAAAAACACATGACATCTTGGGCAGGAGCAGCCTCCCTTCTACTTCTGATGGGGCATGACTTACCTTTGAGAGTTCCTGAAGTGGCTGCTTATAAGGGAGTGTAGGTCTGGGCTGATGTGTCACGAGTGTGACATTTTGGTTGGTTTGTTATATTGCCCTTGTTCTTGATTCTACTATGATTGCTTCCATGTTCCTGAAAACCTTGAAACTGTTTTGCACACCTGACCTGAAGCCTTTATAAAGGTGAAAGGACAAACATGCACACAAAATTGTACACTGAATGGAAAAAGCTAGCCACCTCCCCCCAGACCATACCTTTACCTGTAACAAGCACTTGATCCGTTCTCCAGGGGTCATGATTCCTGTGGTGAATACACCAGACAACATCCCAGCTGCAAACAGTTGGGGATAGCTGCATTGAAAACAAAAACCAGAAGCAAGCACTTGTGACTAACTGCTGAGGACAGAGGCAATCCCAGCAAAGAATATGGTTTTGTAAGAAGAAATGAGCACTTGGACTAGGCAGAAGCCCCAGCCACAAATCAGATTTCACATAAAAGCCAACTTCTAGGTATATTCTGATGTCAAATTTCCCAGAGCAAGGGTCTTAGTTCCAAGAGCAATGGGAGCCTGGTCACAAGACCCACCCACATGAGGTGGGTACTCAGAATCCCTCACCCATGGGAGAAGCTTTATAGCAAAATACAGTTTCCACCCCTGAGCCTGCCATGCACAGTGACTATGGACAAGTCTCTAGGTCTTTTTGAGCCTTGATACCCCATATGTAAAATGCTGGGTTGTTGGGAGGAAAGCCTCTAACCCAAGATCTGGACCTCAGTCACCCCTAGATCCCCTCTAATCTCACTTTCCCTGGATCACCAAGGGCCTGAGAACACTCTAAGCCAAGAGTCAATCTTCAAGGCCAGGGAGAATGGCTGTGGCCATCTCCATAGGCTGAGGGATAACTAACCCAGCTGCAAGGAATGTGCTGTAAGATGCTGAGAAAGGCCCAGACAGGGATGATACCCAGGCGGGCATAACAGGTCTTGTGGCCCCTGTGCAGGAAATGGTCCCCCAGTGGCCAGATGTACGGGTCCTCACTCTGACCCTCACAGAATGAACAACACTGAGTATGAGGAGCAATCTGAGGCTCCTACTGTGTATTACCCACAGCTGTCTGTGCCACCTCTGGCATCTCCTTTTCTTTCTGGGATTAGCAATACCAACACAGTTTGGAGCAATTAGAGCACAAAGTCACAGTCAACATTTCAACAAAATCCCCATGACTTAGTAAATGTTGCCAGAAAACTTCACATACTGGTCTGAGCCTCAGGCCCCACTTGACCCCAAGCCTTTGACAACTGAGCCTTCAAGGCAGTCCCTCCCAACAAGGAGCCCAAGAAGTGAGGAACAGATGCCAAACTGGAGTAGGGAGACACATACTATAGATCCTTTACCCTCAGGCAGGCCACCAGTTTCAACAGCCCTACTTTTCCATGCACTCACCCCAGGCAGGGCTTATTAGTCTACCTCAGGCACACAGCCAAGCATACAGACTAATTGTTTAACAGTCAAGAGACTTGCTTTCATGGGCAGGCGCGGTGGCTCACACCTGTAATCCTAGCACTCTGGGAGGCCAAGGCGGGAGGATCACTTGAGTTCAGGGGTTCGAGACCAGCCTGAGCAAGAGTGAGACCCCCATCTCTACTAAAAGTAAAAATTAGCCAGGCATGGTGGCACATGCCTGTAGTCCCAGCTACTCAGGAGGCTGAGGCAGGAGGATCACTTGAGCCCAGGAGTTTGAGGTTGCTGTGAG